>QPMI01000656.1:0-93772 GCA_004431415.1 Cyanophora paradoxa
CGAGACCCTCTTTCCCGCCTTCTCCCTCGCGATCCTCATGTGCGGCTTTGCCCGCACTCCCGCGGCCATTCGCACCCCAGAAAACGAACGATTCCCGTACCCAGGTACCTGACGGTGTTCGGGTACGGCCTGCGGGCGTGGGCCTACCTCGTCGGCTGTACCCACTGCGACCTCTCCGGCCCCTGGTGGTGCGCCTGTACCCGCCGCCCCGCGCCGTGCCCCGCCCGAGGGGGCGCGCTGCGGCAGGCACGCGACGTGCTGCCGGGAGGCGTGGAACCGCTGGAACCGGCCTGTCCGTATCCTTGCGCCCGCTCCCGCCGCCCGCGCGCCGTCGCTCCCGTATCTTTGCTCCGTGCGCGCTGCGTGCCTCGACCGCCGCCAGACAACTGGCTCCGGCGCCACGGCATGAAGGACTGGCGCGCCGTGCCCCCTGCCCCTGCCCCCGCGGAGCCCCTGGCTGACGGGACCGGCGGCGGCGGGGGCGCGCGTGCAGCATGGAGCGGGGGCTGTCGAGGACCGGGGGCCAGCTCGTCGCGATGGCCATCTCCGCCGCCCTCCACGACGCGCGCCGCTTCCTCTCAGACCTGAAGCGCGCATCGAACGCGCATCGAAGCCGGCGCGCGCCCGGGCGCAGGTCGTCTGGTTCGCGGCGCTGGGGCGGCCGGCGTCGCTGCGGCACCCCCCCTGGATGGCAATCCTCTACGCCGGCCACGGTCCGCCCCCGGGCTCGGCTTGGGGACGGGCCCCGCGCGCTTGGATTTGATCCGGGACGGTGCGCAGTGCCGTTCTTCGGGGCGGAGGGCCTGCGCGGCACGCGGGCGGGCAACGTCGCCCTGTGGGCGGCCCTCCCGTTCGGCCTCGGCCTCCTCTGCTCCCTCTACGCCCACACCCTCTAGGCCCCGACTCGCGGCCTGGCCGTGGGCTCACCACGAGATCGATCATTACTTAGTTCTCTAATAGTAGTGCAAGTGGGATTGGTGCTGCCAGCGCCGCGTGCCCAGCGCCCGGCGGCCGGCGCCAGCGCGCGGGCGCCTGCGCCGGCCGCGACGATACAACTTCGAAACTTGGGAGCGCATGCAAAGCTGAAGGGCACCGGACCGCGGCGAACGTTAATTAACGCTCGTCCAGCACGAAGCCGCATGCAGCCGCTGAGCGCGCAAGCGCTAGCCCAATACCGCGCCGCAGCGCGTGCGCTTACCTTGACTTCGACCCCTCCGCCCGGGTACACGCGCAGATCGGTTTTTTTTACGGGTCATCATCAGCTCGGCGTGCGCGGCGCCTCCTTCTGTTCGTCCCAGCCTGTTCGTTCGACCGACGCAGGTGCGCTGAACCTCATTCCAGAACTATAGCCCGCCCCGCGCGCAGTGCGCGCGCACGAATCGTCGGCTCAGTCGGCGAATCGCAGCGATGGACCCCGTGAACGTGATGGAGTACCAGATGGTGGCGAAGGAGAAGCTGCCGAAGATGGTGTACGATTACTACGCGTCGGGCGCCGACGACCAGTGGACTCTGCAGGAGGCGCGCTCGGCTTTCGAGCGGATCACCTTCCGGCCGCGCGTGCTCGTGGACGTCTCCGTTCAGGATATGAGCACCACCATCCTTGGCCAGAAGGTCGCGTTCCCGATCTGCGTGGCCCCGACGGCGATGCAGTGCATGGCCACCGGCCAGGGCGAGAAGGCGACCTCGCGCGCCGTGGCCTCGATGAACACCCTCATGACCCTTAGCTCGTGGTCGACCACCCCGCTCGAGGAGGTCGCCAAGGCGGCCCCGCACGGCGCGCGCTGGTTCCAGCTCTACGTCTACAAGGACCGCGCATGCACCGAGCGCCTCGTCCGCCGCGCCCAGGCCGCCGGCTACAAGGCTCTCTGCCTCACGGTGAGCTTTTTCGCCAGCCCCGCGCAACCCCCGCCGCTTCCCGGCGGACGCGGCTCGTGCGCCCGATCGGATCTAGCACCCGGCGCCGTGTCCCCCAATTCCTTTCTTTGGTTTATTTAGACTTCTAAACTGCTTTCGCGCAGGTCGACACCCCCCGCCTCGGCCGCCGTGAGAACGACGTGAAGAACCGCTTCCACCTGCCGGACGGCCTCACCATGGGCAACTTCCTCGACCTCGTCCAGGTGCGCTCGACGCGCTCTCTGGCATGGTACGGCCTTCCTTCGTTTCTGAGCGCGCCGCGGGCCCGCAGGCCGAGATGCCGACTGACCAGAAGGACTCGGGCCTCGCCGCGTACGTCGCGTCCCTCATCGACCCCACCCTCAACTGGAAGGACGTCGAGTGGCTCAAGACCATCACCAAGTGCGCCCGCCCCGCGCCCCGCGCCGGCGCCGCCCCGCCCGCCGATCCGGCGCCGGCTGACCGGTTCGCGCCGCGCGCAGCCTGCCGATTGTCGTGAAGGGCGTGCTGACGGCGGAGGACGCGCTGATGGCGGTGAAGCACGGCTGCGCCGGCATCGTCGTGTCGAACCACGGCGCGCGGCAGCTCGACTACAGCCCGGCGACCATCGACGTGCTCGAGGAGGTCGTCAACGCGGTCCGCGGCTACCCGATCGAGGTCTACCTCGACGGGGGCGTCCGGAGGGGCACCGACGCCCTCAAGGCCCTCGCCCTCGGCGCCCGCGTGCGCCCCGCCCCGCCCCCCGCCCCGCCGCCCCCGCCGCCGCCCCCGCCTCCGCCGACGCGGCGGGTAGGCGGTCTTCGTGGGGCGGCCGGTGGTGTGGGGCCTCGCGGCGGGCGGCGAGGAGGGCGTGCGCAAGGTGCTGACGATGCTGCGGGACGAGTTCAAGCTCGGCCTCGCGCTGCTCGGCTGCCAGTCCCTCAAGGACATCAACCGCTCGATGGTCGTCACCCCCGCCGACCGCGCCAAGACCGCCGTCCGCGCCCGCCTCTGAGCCCTGCCTCCGCGAGCCCCCTTCTTCTTCCTCTTCCCCCCTCTCCCCTCTCCTGCCCCCTCCCTCCCCCCGCCCCGCCCCTCGGACTGGACCCCGGCCGTCCCGTTGAGGCCGGCGGCGAATTTTTGCCCTCGCCGCCAACCCTGCCGCCCTCAGTTTAACGAGAAGAGAGCAGCTATGGCATGAAATCAATGCCGCCAGAGCATAGAGATAGCCTAGTAGGCTGTAGATTGAATCATGAAGTCTTTCGCTCCTGCAGTTCGATCCTCCTTACTGTCAACGTTCGTTTGCATGTAGTTTTCGATGTGAATGGAATTAACTGAGAAATAAGAAAAGCACATTGAATCTCATCGATATCTATGGACATGCTTTTATGAAAATGCTTGCCTTTCCTACGAAAGAAACTATAGCTACGTGTACATGCAACTACACGAGCACTGCTAATACGTGGTTAACGTTCGTGTTCTTGACGGGCGGGGTTAGGCGGGCGGCGGTGGTGGTCAGCTGCTCTGGCCGAAGATGTGGCGGGAGATGCCGGCCTGGAGGAGCTGCAGCGCCGTCCTCCGGACCTGCGCCCCCGCGCGGCGCGTTCGGGCCCCGCCCCCTCCGGCCGGAGCCCCGCCCCGCCCCGCCCCGCCCCGGCGCACCTTCTTGGGGACGATGCGGTACCCGCAGGCGATGATCGACGCGATGGTCGCTGCGGGGGCGGCGGCCGCGTCGGGCGCCGGGGCGAGCGCAGCGGGCGGGGGGCCGGGGCCGGGGGCGGACCGCGGGGGGCGATGAGGTTGTCGCGCTGGTCGCCCTCCTCGAGGAGCTCGTACGGCACCAGCCGGTGGTCCACCTGCGCCCCGCTTCAGCCCAGCTCCGCTCCGCTCCCCGCCCTCGCCTTCCGCCCCGCGGCGCGCGCCCCCGCGCACCTTCTTCTTCTTGTTGCGGACCTCCCCGTACGTCCAGCCTGCGCCCCCGCGCCCCCTCAGCGCCCCCTCAGCGACCCCGGCCGGCGCCTGCTCGGGCGGGGGTGGGCGGGGGCGCGCCGTCCTCCTTCTGCTTGTGGGCCCACTCGTTGAAGGCGTTCTTGGCGAGGAGCTCGACGAGGGACTTGTGCTCCTGCTCGAGCCCCTCGGGCTCCACGACGCGCGGGGCGAAGCGCGGCTTGAGCCGCAGCAGGTCCTCGGCCTGCAGCGCCTCCCCCTCCCGGCCCAGCGCCGCCTCCTCGAAGGGCCGCGCCGTCGCCTCCAGCCGCCCCAGCGCCCCCTCCAGCCGCTTCTCCTCGCTCACCGCCCCCCCCTCCTCCTCCTCGTCCCTGCGGGCGGGGCGCGTCGGGCGCTGTTCGGAGGGTTGGGAAAGGGGGTACAGCCCCCGGCGCACTCGAAGGGGCCCGTCTCGATCTGGTACCCGAAGATCTCGATCCCCCGGATGACCTGCGGGCGCGGGGGGAAGGAGGGGCCGGGAGGTACACGTTCAGCGGGGGGCGGGGCGTGCAGCTCCCGAAGCGGGCGGGTGCGCGCCTGCTTGACGGTGTCGATGTTCCAAGTCTTCGAGCCGCTGCCGATGTCCTTGAAGGGCGCCAGGTCCTGCCCGCCGTCTCGGCCCGGGCCGCTGAATCGGGGAGGGGGGCACGGGCGCACGGCGACAGCCCCCTCGGGCGAAGCCTTCGGGTCGGGGCCTTCCCACCAGAAGAACCCCTCCGGCTTGCGCAGCTGCCGGGGGCCTCGGCGAGGAGCAGGGGCACAAGGCGGGGGGGGGCAGAAGGAAGCGGGCTCGCCTTCTCGATGCACCAGGACTCGTGGGCGAGCTCGGCGATGCGCTCGAGGAGGCGCGGGTCGAGCTGGTCCACCGGGTCCTCCGTCGTCCCCGCGATCCGCCGCGTGTCGTACGGCTTGGGCACGAAGGGCCGGCTCTTCTCCCGCTCCGGGATCAGCTTGTCGAAGCACGAGAGGGGGAACGTCGAGAGGAAGCGGACGGTCTCCCGCTTGATCTGCCGCCCCCGCCCTCGGGCCCGCTCCCAAAAGAGGGGAGGGGAGGGGGGTACCTTGAGCTCGGGGACGCCGGCCTTGCCGCCGCCGGCGATCGTGAGCGCGCTGCGGACGATCTCCTCCATCTGCGCGCCCCCGGTCAGACAAGGCGCGGGGGGTAGATGGCCCGCGGGAGGGGGTACAGCGCGCCTCGTCGTAGCGGAGGGACTCGCGGATGATCTCGGGGTGCACGCCGCCCTGCGCGCGCGCAGCAGCGTTCGGGGCCTCAGCGGGGCGGGGCCTCAGCGGGGGCCGGGGGGGGGGGGGGGGGGGGGGGGGCGGGGGGGTGGACGTTGGCGGCGGTGGCGGCGAGGAGGAAGAGCTCCTCGACGCGCCCGTCGAACTCGTCCGCCAGCTGCATCAGCCGGAAGTACATCCGCTGCGCCCCGGCCCCGCCGCCCGTCAGCCCGCCCGCCCGAGGGCGAGCGGGCCCGCCCGCCCGCACCGAGACGATCTCGATGTTCTCCGGCTTCTCCTTCAGCTCCGTCAGCTTCAGGTACGGGTCCTCAACCTGGGGGTGCGCGTTGGAGGTGCGGGGGAGCGGGGAGCAAGGGGCGCTCGAGCGGGTACCTTCGCGGTGCGCGGGGCGGTGGCGGGGGCGCCCGGCCGCCGAGAGGGCCGCCTGCTGGGGTCCCGGCGTCGGAACGGAACGGGGCGGCGGCGCGGGGCGGCGGCAGGGGCGCACGTGAGCGGCCATGGCGCCGGTCTTGGGCGTGGCCGGGGGCTCGCGCTCGCGCGTGGGGAGGCGGGCGGCTCGATCCCTGCGCCATGGCGACGGGGGCGGCCCGGGCGGGCTGCTGCTGCGCGGACCCTCAGGCGCGCGTGCGGAGGGGGGGGGGGGGGGGGGGGGCGGGGGCGGGGCGGGGCGCACAGGGGGCGAGGGCGCCGGCGCGCTGGGCCGGGTGGCGTGCGCGAGGGCGGGGGCGGGGGCGGGGGCGGGGCCCCCGAGGTGCTCGTAGACGACTGCGAAGCCAGGGGCCACGCCGGAAGGGGACATCGGCGCCAGCTCCGCGGGGCCCTTCGCCGGCGTCGCCAGGAGGCCCGCCCCGGCCCCCACGCCGGCCCCCGCGGCCGAGGAGGAGGCAGCGGAGGAGGCAGCGACGATCGCGGGCACGGAGGCGGCGGCGCCCAGGCCGCCGCCAGGCCCGAGCCGCTCGTCCGCCTTCTTCTCGGTTTTCTCAATCGGCATCATCCGGAGCGCTCTCGCCTGCGGGCGCCCCGTGAGCCTCGTGGCGGCCTCGAGACCAGCGCGGGCGACGCCGCGCTCGCCTTCCACCTGTCGTACTCCTCCACGGTGGAGGTCTTGCCGTACTGCACGATCTGCGCGCGCCCCGGCCTCAGCCCGGTGGGCGCGGGGCGGGGCGGCGGGGCGGGCCATCTTGTGGAGGGCGTCGATGCTGGAGGCCTCGTGCACGAGGTACGAGATGTTGCGCTTCTCCGCATCCCCGAAGTTCTGCAGCGGGGGCCGGGGCGCGTCGGAGGGCGTCTCCCGACCGGGGCGGGGCGGGCCGGGGCGGGGCGCACGCCGTCCTCCTTGGTGAGGTCCTCGAGCTGGCGGATGATGGCGAGCATCTCGTCCAGCCCGAACGTCCGCCGCGCCGGCACCAGCCCCGACACGCCCCCGCCCCCCTTCTCCCGCAGCTCCTGCGCCACCAAAGAGTTGAGGAGGGCGGGGCGGGGCCCGACAGGGTCGGGGAAGGGGGAGCGGGCCTGGTTGCGGCCGGAGATGCGGATCAGCTCGTGCTCGAGGACGGTGTCCTCGAGGATGGCGCGCGGGTTGTCCATCTCGAACTGCCCGAACAGCGTCTTCGTCCGGTCCGTGATCTGCCCGAGAGGGGGAGGCGCGTTTTTAGCCGGCGGGCCGCGACCTTGGAAAGGGGCGGCGCGGGGCCGCGGGGCCGGCCGACCTGGCGCTGCGGGGTGAAGATGGAGGAGACGACGAGCTGGGCGCTCGTGCGGTGCGCGAGGCGCAGGCGGGAGCCGGCGTAGATCCTCCGCGCCTGCACGGCCCCCGGGGTCGTCCGCAGCACCACCCGGCACTTCAGCGACACGCTCCCGTCGTCCATCGCCGGCTGCCGCGGGGCGGGGCGGGGCGGGGCGGGGCGCACGCCGGCTCGGCGCCGGCAGAGGAAGGGACGGGCGGTGGGGGAGGGGCGCGCACGTCCTCCACGAGGGCGAGGTGCAGCTCGTGATCCTTGTTCTTCAGCGCGTTCTGCGGCGCCCCCGCCAGTCAGGGCGAGCCGGGCCGGGCCGGGCGAGGCGGGCCGGGCGGGCAAGGCGGCGCGGGGGCGGGGCGGGGCACCGGGGGCCGGAGGACGAGGCGGTCGCCGGTCTCGAGGACCTCGAGGAGGAAGAGGACGTACGCCTTCTTCGCCGCCACCACCGCCTTCACCTGCCCCGCCGCCCCCGCTCGACCCGGACCCCGCCCAGCGCCTCCCGCTGGCGCCCGCGCACCTTCGGGGGCCGCTCGGCGGGGGCATCGAGGCCGCGGGGCACGGACTGGAGCCCCATCGCGTCGTCCACAGCCATCCTGCGGGGAGGGCGGAGGGTCTGAGCGAGGGCGGCGGCGGCGGGCGCGGGCCGCGGGGGCGCACTCGGAAGCCTTGGCGACGATGTCCCCCTCGGGGATCTTCACCTCGCTCTCGTTCACCAGCTCCACCTGCCCCGCCGCCCCGTCAGACCACGCCGCGCCGCGCCGCGCCGCGTGGCGTCGGATCGCACGAGGACGATGTCGTCGACGGCGACGCTGACGGAAGCGCCCGGGCGGCCCTTCCCCTCCGGCTTCGGGTCCGCTAGGTGGCTCACCTGCGCTACCGCTTCAAATCCGCCCGCGCTTCTCTGCGGGGGCTCGGGCGGGGGCGCGGGGGGCGCGGGCGCACGCGGGCGCGGAGGGTGAGGAGCTTCTGGAGGATCGTCATGCGGTCCTCGGGCTCCAGCTCAGATCTGAACTCCGCCTCCCGGTTCACCGCCTCCTCCCCCGCCGACGCGTAGAACTGGGGGAGGGGGGGGGGGGGGGGGGGGGGGGCGAGCGGGCTCGGCTGAGCGGGTCGGGGTCCGGGCGGGGGGCGCGGCACCTTGCCGACGATGGCGATGAAGATGTTGATGAGGATGAGGGACACGACGATCACGAAGGAGAAGTAGAAGAAGCTGCGCCCGGCGGGCGGGCGTCAGGGAGGGAGGGAGGGAGGGGAGGGGAGGGGGGGGCGGGGAGGAGGAGGGGCCCATGCGCACACGCCGGCGGCGGGGGAGGCGTCGAGGAGGGAGGAGATCTCGAGGCCGCCGCCGAGGTTCCCGAAGAGCGTCGCGAACGACCCGTAGAACGTCGTGAAGCCTGCCGCACGGGCGCCCCCGCTCCCTCCCTCAGCTCCCTCGCCCACCCGCGCCCCGCCTCTTGGGCCAGGCGGGCCGGCCGCGCACTGTCGACTTTGTAGCCGAAGGTCACCCAGCCGAAGAAGGCGTAGCCCCTGCGCGGAAGGGGGGGTAAGGGATAAGGGGGCGTCGGAAGGCCCCTTCAGGGGTACGGCGCACGCGAAGATGATGACGAAGATGACGAGGAAGGCCGCCAGATCGGGGACGGCCTGCGGGGGTACGCGTGTTCGCTTCGGGAGGGTACGGACGCGGGAGGGGCCGGGGGGTTCGTGCGCGCCTGGCCGACGGTGTTCGTTAGGATGCTGAGCTTCGGCTGCAGCTCGAAGAACTGCGCGGGGGGAGGGCTCAGAAGGGGCGGGGGAGGGGCGGCGAGGGGGTGCGCGGGTCGGCGGGCCTTGAAGATGCGGATGCAGCTGAAGAGGATGGCGACGCCGGCGAGCTCCTGCGGGGTGCGGGGATGCGTCAAATGAGGGAGGAGAGGCGGGAACGAGGAAGGAGGGGAAGGAGCGCGCCTGCATGCGGATGGTGTAGTCGACGGCGGTGCTGAGGTCGTAGAAGAGGCCCTGGTCCAGCTCCCCCACCTCGGGCTGCCCGCCCCGCCGCCCCCGCTCGCTCGGGCCCCGCCGGGGGGGCGGGGGGCGAGGGGCGGGGGGGCGGGGTGGCGCACCCGGAGGACCTGCTGCATGCCGGAGGACCAGGTGAGGTACTCCCCGTACTTGAAGAAGCTGCCGATCGGGAGATCGGGCGGGCGCCAGCAAGGTCAGAGGGGCCCGGGGCGGGCGGGGCGGGCGGGGCGGGCGGGGCGGGGCGGACAGGGCGATGATGAGGCCGAGATTCGTCACGTCGAACATGTTGAACCAGTCCCTGCCGCCCGCGCGAGGTGAGCTCTAGAGAGACAGATGCGAGGCCGGCGGGGCGCCGAGGCGGGGCGCGGGGCGCACGTGATGTAGGGGATGAGGCCCTCGCGCCACATCTGGCGCCCCTCGCTGAACAGGTAGACTGCGGGGCGCGGCCGCGAGCTCGTTAGGCCGGCGCGGAGGGGCGCGAGCCGGCGCGAGCCGGCGGGCGGGCGGGCGGGCGGGCGGGCGGGGCGCGCTTCCGAGGAAGATGATGAAGAAGACGCCTGCGGCGAAAACGAACAGTCAGCGGGGGGCGAAAGGGGGCGCGGGCGCGCAAGCGAGGCGGCGCGCGCCGAGGCCGAAGACGGTGCTCGAGCGGCCGTTGACGTCGATCTGCGTGCGCGGGTGCGGGCCTTCAGAAGGGGGGCGGGCGGGGCGGGGGCGGGGCGGGGGCGGGGGCGGGCCTGGACGGAGTTGGCGCGGGCGGAGTTGAAGGCCTGGCCCATCGCCTGGAACTCGGAGAGGAGCTCCACCACCAGGTACGTCCCTGCCGCCCGTGAGCGAGGCGGGGCGGGAGGGACGGCGGGGGCGGGGGCACCGGTGTGGCGGTTGTAGAGGTTGAAGGTCGCCGTGACCGCCCGCGTCAGCTCGTCGTGCCACTGCGCCCCCCGTCGTCAGCCGTCGGCCGCACGGCCGGCGACGGGCGCGCTTCCGGTCCCCGGCCTCGCCCAGGAGCAGCTCCCCGCCCCCGCAGTCCCCTGGCGCGGGCGCGGGCGCGGGGGCGGCACCTTGTTGTCGATGAGGGCCTGCACCGCACCCACCGCCTCCGCCTCCGGCACCGGCACGTCCACCACGTACCCCCCGCGCCCGTAGGACCAGCTGTACCCCCCGTCCCGCAGGAAGGCCGCCGAGGGCCGAAGCTCGGGGAGCCCCTCCCGCCACGTCCACGTCACGTTCTCGTTCCCGTACGCGCTCCGGTCCTCCCCCGCGTCCTGCCGGGTACCCGATTCCTCGTCAGGGGATGGGGGTGCGTGTGCCGGGCGCGCGGGCGCGCCTTGAACTGGCCGGAGCAGCGCGTGGTGGGGTCCTGCGTCCACGTGCAGGGGCGGGGCATTCCCCGGACCTTCGGGGGGGGGGGTAAGCAAACCTTGGAGAAACCTTTCCGGGGCCCGGGGGGGGGGGGGGGTACCTGGCGGAGGCGTAGGGCGCCGAGGCGGGTGAAGAACATGGCGACGTCGGGGTTGCTGTCCGGGTCGATGAGGGGGATCAGCGTCCCCTGCACGTACGCGTAGAAGTCGCCTGCCGCGCCCCCCTCCCGCGTGAGCCGCGCGGCGCGGCGCGGCCGGCGTCGGGGCGGGGCGGGGCGGGCTGACTCATGGTGTTGATGGCGGCGTAGGCGGAGTTGTCGGCGCCCCTCGCCACGAAGTTGAGAAAGGCGCCCGAGTCCAGCTGCGCGCCGCGGCGGCGAGGCGCGCGCCCGCCCCGGCGTCGCTTCGGGGGGGGGGGATGGAGGGCGGGGGGCGGGCCGGCGGCGGGCGCGCACGAAGGAGCCGACTTGGGACGGGGCGTACTGGATCGGGATCTGGGGGGGCGTGAGGGGCGGCGGGCGCGGGGCGCCGGGAGTTGGGGGAGGCGTGTGCGAAGCCGAAGAGACTCGACGCACGACATTGACGACCACTGCGCGCAGAAGGCGTAAGCTCGGGGAGGCAGAGGCGGGGCGGGGCGGCCGGGCGGCCGGGCGGGGGCGGGGGCGCGGGGGCGGGCGCACGGTAGAAGAAGATGGCGGTGAACGCGATATAGATCAGCAGCTCTGCGGTCAGGTCAGGCGGGGCGCGAGCGGCGGCGAGCGGCAGCCGTGCGGCGGCTGCCCGCTGGGGGTCACCGACTGCGTGGGTGGAGCTGGTCAGGGGCTGAGGGACGCTGGGGCGGGGGCCGCGCGAAGCGCACGGTAAAGCTGCGTCTGGCGTAGGTACGACTTGTTCACGCTGCGCGGCCGTTAGCTATGCCGCGACGGCCACGCTGGAAGGCTGCAGACCGGATGAAGATTTCGGCGCGGCGGACCTGCCGCGAGGGTGAGCCGGAGCGAGCGGCGGAAACCCGAGATCGGACGCACGTTGAGCTTGATGTTCCCGTAGCGCTTTTTGATGAGGTTCGCGAGGTTCTGGTGCTCCTCGAGCGCTTCTTTCTGCTTGTCTTGTGCGTTTGCGAAGCCCAGTGTATCAAAGAAGCGGCGCCTAGTCTTAGAGCCATCCGCAGCTTTCAAGCTTTTGGCGCTCGGCGGCCTCCCCGGCGAGCTCGACGGGCCTCGCTCGGCTGCCGGGCCCTCGGGCACTGCCAGCGCGACCCGGCTCTTAGGTCCGCTGGCCGGCTTCTCGGGGCCGACTCGGTTCATCTCTCGGCCCCTTGGCTAGCGCGCTGCCGGCCGGACTTCAAACGCGCCGCCCGTCGTCCCTCGCCGGCTTGAATCGCCGCACTATCGGGAGTTTGCAGCTGAATGAAAAGACGATCGCTAGAGCTGATGAGCGGCCGGCTGTGAGCTGCTGGGCGCGTTTCCTACGACGCAGTGGACACACCAATTCGGGCAGTGAAAATTCCGGAGTCGAACCGGGGACTGCCGGTGCCAAGATTTCCCCCCTCCCGAGTCCCTCGGACTCCCTCCCCCCTCGTGGGGGGCGAAACGCTTAGCGGAAGAGGACCTACCCTAGAGGTCGAACAATGCCGAGCGCGCGCCGCGGCGCCGGCGCGGCATGCCGCCAGGCGCCGGCCGGAGAAGGGAGCGTCGGACAACTAGAAGCCTTGAGGGAGCAGCTGCAGCTGCCTCGCGCGCGCCCACTATCAGCTGCAGCTGTATGAGGTGAGACTCGCCGCCGCCGCGGCCGCCGCGCTGGACGACGCGTACGGGCGGCGGGATTGCAATTGAATGCGGCTTCGAGGCGCTCCCCGCGGCCGCGGATTGCGCGTACGCGGCCGCGGGTCGTCGAATTCTCCCGGATCTGCATGCGCAGCGGCCGCGGGCGGCCGCGGCGGGGACGCGGTCGGCGGCGTCGGTCCCATGTACATCCGCCACTCACGAGCTCCAGAGCGAGTGTCAGCGGCCCGCTGCGCTCTGGCTTGCACCCTGGCTTCGCTCTTCCTGGCCGCCTGCTGCCAATGCAAGCCGCTCTCCATTCCCGTGGGCGGCGCCTTCCAGCTTCAGGACGCCACCGCCGGCGCAATCATGGCTTCCCTTTTCGAGCGAGCACTTGCCAGCCCGCGCACGCAGCCTCGAAGGCTTGGCTGATGGCCGGCCCTGCGCGTGCGCAGGCTTGGCTTGGCTGAAGTCAACAACCAGACGGCCTTGCTGCCCACGCTCCGGCTCGACGCTCGCATCGCCGACCAGGGCGCGCCCTCTTCCGCGCGGCTCGAGCCCACCGACGCTGAGACGCGCGCGCCCGCCCGCGGGGCCGCCGCAGGCGGGGACAACAACCAGGCGACGGCCTCGGCGATGCAGCTGGCCGCCCAGGGCTGCCTCTTCGTGGTTGGCCTCCGCACCAGCAAGGCCGCCGAGCCCATGAGTCCGCCCCCGCCCCCGCCCCCGCCGCCAGGGCGCACGCCTCGCGCGCCCCTCTCCGACGCCCCGGCCCGCCCCGCCCCGCAGGCTACGTCCTGAACTCGTTCGCGATCGTGCACACGTCCATCTCCGCCTCTGCCCCCGCCTTCTCCAACAAGAAAGACTACCGTGCGCCGGGGCGCTCCCGCTCGTCGCTCTTCCCACAGCCGACGGATCCCCGCGCAGCCTTCTACTCGCGAATGGTCCCCTCCGAGTGCGCAAGAAGCCCTCGCCCCTCGCCCGCCGCTCGCCCCGCGACCGCCGGCGCCCCCCCGCAGCGCGCTCCAGGGCCAGGCGCTGGCCCGCCTCGCCTTCTCGTACGGCTGGCGCCGCTGCGCCATCGCGTCCACCCTCGGCGCGCCCCTCCTCTCTCCAACTCCCCCCCCACCCCCACCCCCTCTCCCCCCGCTAGAGCTGACGCCCCCGGCAGACGTGTACGGGGCGGGCGTCCTGAGCGCCTTCGTGGCGGAGGCCAGGGTCCTGGGCCTCGCCGTCCTGGCCGCCCCCACCTTCCTCTCGGGCTCCTCCGGCCCCGCCCTCTCCGCCACCGTCGCCGCCCTCAAGGCCTCCGGCCCGCCCCGCCCTTTGATTTGATCTGCGCCGCCGCCGCGGGCCCGGGCTGACCGTACCCCTCCCCCAAGCAGACGCCCGCGTCATCGTCCTGGCCGCCCTCCACACCGACGTCGCCCCCGTGCGCCCCTGTACCCCCTCCCTCCCCCCCCTCCTTGACCCTGCGCCCAGCTGCTGGAGGCGGCGGCCGCGGGGGGACTCGTGGGGGACGACTTCGCGTGGCTCCTCTCCGACTCCGTGCGGCGCCCTCGGCGCCCGCGCCCGCGCCCCTCCGCCTCACTCGCGAGGGGCGCAGATCACGGCGGACTCGTCCCTGAGGGGGAAGAGCGCCGCCGCGCTGGACGCGCTGCGCGGCGCCGTCGGCATGCGCGCCTTCGGCGGCGGCCCCGTGCGCCCTCCCCCCGTCCCCTTCCCTCTACCCCTTGCCTCTCCGACACGCGAGCAGCGTACCCCGGAGTACGCTCAGCTGATCGCCAAGTGGGCGTCCCTGGACCCCGCCAAGTACACGGGCGCCGGGGTACCCTTCCTGACCTACTACGCCCGTGCGCCCGCTCCTCCCCCTCCGCCCTCGCCGCCGGACGCCCGAGACGCCCCTCTGCGCCTCGCCGCAGCGTTCGCGTACGACGCCGTGTGGGCCTACGCGCGCGCCCTCGACGCCATGGCGCGCGACGGCGTCGACTTCTCCCGCTACAACTTCACGGTCCGCGCCGCCCGCGGCTGCTCTCAGCGTCGCTCTGCTTCGCGGTGAACGAGCGGTGAATGGTGCGCGGCAGGGGGCGCAGGGGACGCGGAACTCGCTGGGCCCCGCGCTGTTCCGCTACCTGGCGCGGGTCTCCTTCGCCGGGGCGACGGGCCCCGTGGCCTTCACCCCGGAGGGCGACCGCGTCGGCGTCTACGAGGTACCCCCGCTCTGCTTCTTCGCTTCTCTGATTCTTTGCTTCCTGCTCGCCCTCAAAGGCGCCGCCCAGGTGGTGAACCTGCGGGGCTCGCCCTCGGGCGCCGCCTGGTCCGTCGTCGGCCTCTACGACGGCTCCGCCTTCGAGCCGCCCAGCCCGCCCGCCCTCTGGCGCTCCGGCTCGGCCTCCCCGCCCCCCGACTCGGCCAGCCGCTGCGACGCGGGCTTCGCGCCGGACCCCATCCATGGCTGCCTCCCCTGGTCGGCCCCCCTCTCTCTTCTTTCGTCCCCTCTTCGCCCTTCTGACGCTTCCGCAGCGCGCCGGGCAGCTACGCCCCGCCCGCCTCGGACGCCTGCCTCCCCTGGTGCACGTACCCCCAGCGCGCGCGCACCGCGACTCCCCCCCGTGCTCTGCGTTGACGCCCGGGCCCGGGGCCGGCCGGCAGCCCCGCCGGCTTCTACTCCGTCGAGCCCGCGGCCGGCGTCTGCTCTCCGTGTCCCGCCGGCTGGTCCGCCCTGCCCCCCCCCTGCGCTCTCGAATGCCATGTACCCTCCTCACCCGGGCCTTTTCCTCAGGTTCCAGGACCGCCCCGGCCAGAGCCTCTGCATGGAGTGGTGAGGGTTCTCTGCACCCTCGGGAGCTCTGTACCCCCGGGCAACCCCCGCCCCTGCCCTCCGCAGCGACGTGGAGAGTTACTCGCAGTACCCCAACGCGACGAACTGCAACCGCTGCCCGCGCGACTCCGCCACCAACCGCCTCGTACCCCTCCCCTCCCCGAAACCCCCCACCTGAGCCTGAGCCTGAGCGGCGGCGCAGCGGGCGACGACCGCCTCCGAGTGTCGTTGCCGGGAGGGCCACTTCGCCCCGAGGCCGTTCACGGGTGCCCCCGGCGAGGCCTGCGCCGACTGCCCCCCGGTGCGCCCCCGCCACCCGCGATTCTCGAACGCGCTGTACCCCCTCAATCCTTCCCACAGGGCGCCGCGTGCTCGGGCCCCGACCCACCCGTCGCCCTCGAAAACTACTTCCTGGTACCCGTACCCGACCCGCGGAGTCTGTACCCCCGGCTCAATTCAATCGCAGATTCCCTGGAGCGTGGAAGCGGGCGGGCGGCCGGTCTTCGAGCGCTGCAGAACGGACGGCGCGTGCGTCGGCGGCAAGGACAGCGCCTGCGGTTCGCCTTCGGAAGTCCCCCGAGCAACGAAGTCTGAGGGCCGGGCAGGCGCGGGGTACAGCGGCCTCGTCTGCGGGCAGTGCGCGCAGGGCTTCGGGCAGTCGAAGCCGTTCGGGTGCCAGCAGTGCGTGCCGCGGGGCGGCCTCCTGACGATCCTGGGCCTCGGGATCGCCGGCATCCTCGCCGTCCTCGTCTTCTTCACCCTCTCCGCCGTCCACTCCGGCCTCCAGGCCCGCACCGGCCCTTTTCCGAGCCCCGCGCCCCTCACGCGCCCGCCCGCAGCTTCGGAGCCGCCACTCGGTGATGCTCAAGGTGTGCACTCCCCGCGTGCCCCCTTCCCTTTCCTTCGCCCATGACGGGTACCGCAGATTCTCCTCAGCTACGTGCAGGTCACGGCCTTCGGGCAGGCCTTCGAGCTCGGCTGGCGTGTACCCCCCTGGAACCCCGTGCCGCCTCGCTCTGATTGTTCGCCCACCGCAGGCCCGACGTCCTCATGCGCTTCCTCAACGTCGCGTCCACGGTAACCCCCATCCTGCCCTGCACTGAAGAATCCGTTTCTAACCGCGTACCCCCGCCAGGCGGCCTCCCCGGTCTCGATGATCGTCTCCCTCGACTGCCTCGCCCCCGCCGACGGAGGCTTCGGCTTCTACCGCCAGGTCCGCCGCGCCCCCTTCTGGATCCTGCACCCCCTTCTCCCTCTCTCAAGCGCTGTACCCCGGCCCTGAAGTTCGTGATCTACCTCTGCATCCCTTTCATCGCCCTCGCCTACGCCGCGTGCGTCGCTTCCCTGTACCCCTGCACCCGACCTGAATCGCTGTATCCCCAGGGCCGCGTACCTGGTGGCGGCGCTGTGGCGCCTGCGCTCCGTCCGCCGCTCGGTGCGCCTCTTTTCCGGCTTCCTCTGATCATTCGGAGGCGAGGCGCGCCGCAGGGGGCGGCGGGCGCTCGCGGGGGCAAGGAGGCCCCCGAGGGGGCGGATGCCGTACCCATGCGGGGGGCCGCAGGGGCGCCCTCCAGCGTGGGGCCCGGGGCGTCTCAGGGGGAGATCGCCCTCGTGGACCTCGGCAGCCCCTCGGACGCCGCCAGCACCGCCGGCACGGCCACCCCCCGCCCCTCCGCCCTCGCCCTCTCCGCGCCCCGCGCCGGCCGCCCCGGCGGCCTCGCCCCGCTGAACGCCAAGCCGGACGGCGGGCTCGCCTCCCTCGTGCCGGCCCCCTGGGAGGTCCTCGCGGAGGAGCGCCCTGCGGCGCGCGCCGAGGCGACCCTCAGCAGCCTCGCCTCCGAGCTCGAGCCCGCCGCCGCGCCCGACGCCGACGCCGGGGCCGCCCCTGAAGCCGGCGCGAGCCTGGGCCTGGGCACCCTCGCCGCCCCGGAGGCGCGCGCCTACCGCCCCACCCCGGCCGACTACGGTGCGCCTCCTCCGGTCCTCTCCCTTTCGCTGCCCCTTGCGAGGCCGAGGCCGTCGGCTTGCGCCGCAGGCATCGCGGCGCTCATCGTCTGCATGTACACCGTCCACCCCGCCGTCTCCCAGGTCGGACCCTCGCCCTCCCCCAGACTTCCGAGCAGGAGCCTGACCACGGCCACGGCGCACCCGGACTTTAGATGGTGCTGCACGCCTTCAACTGCGTGGAGATCGGCGGCCGCCGCTTCCTCCGCCTCGACGTCGCCGTCGAGTGCGGCTCGCCCGCCTACCAGCAGTACACCAGTGCGCCCCCGCGCAGGCGCAGACGGGGCAGATCCTCCCTCTCTCTTTCTGAGGCGCGCGGCTGACCGGCGGGCCGGCTCGCGGTCGGCGCGCGCAGTCTCGCTGGGCGTGCCGGCGATCGTGGTTTACCTCTGGGTGGTGCCCCTCGTCCCCTTCCTCCTCCTCTTCCTCCAGCGCCGCCGCCTCGACCGCGGCCACCTCCGCGTCCGCTACGCCTTCCTCTGCCGCGGCTTCAAGCGCCGCTACGTCTGGTTCGAGGTCCGCAGCCGCACTAGGACTCCTCCACGCCGTCTCCGCCCGTGCCGTCCCGTCCCGGCCCGAGGCCCCGGCCGCGGCAGGCGTTCAACCTGGTGAAGAAGCAGCTGGTCATCTTCATCGCGGTCTTCCTCTCGCAGAAGATCATGGTGCAGGGCCTGCTGGCGCTGGGCCTGCTCGTCGCCGCGACCGCGCCCCTCGCCGAGGCCCGGCCCTGCGAGCACCGCCTCCTCAACCTCCTCGACGTCGTCCAGCCCACCGCGCGCCCTCACGCTTTGCCTTAGCTTAAGCTCTAGCTTAAGCTCAGGTGGTGACCTTCACGGTGCTCGGGGGCCTCTTCTTCGGGACCCGCTCCCTCGAGGAGGGCGAGGCCTCCCTCCTCTCCGTCCGCCCCCGCCCCCGCGCCCCCGGCCCGCGCCTCGAGCCCCTTCGCTTTGAGCGAGCGGCCGGCGGGGCGCAGGCGCTGCTGATCGTCGCCAACTGCGGCTTCCTCGTCCTCTGGCTCTGGCACTTCACGCGGGAGGTCCTCCAGTACGCCCGCCGCCAGGTGCGCGCCTCGGCGCCGTCGCAGTCGCCGTCGCCGTCGCGATCGCGATCGGGCCCCGTGCATAGTCTTTGATTCGATGTCGGCCGCGGAGGGCGTCGCAGCGGCACGTGGGGAGGGCGATCGCCGCGGTCCGCGCGGCCGCCGCGCAGGCGTCGGCCAGCATTCGCAGCCTCCGCAGCATGCGCTCCCCGCCGCCGTCCAGCGCTCTGCCCTCCGGATCCCGTCTCTTCGGGTGCGGCCGGTGCTCTCCGCCCATCAAAATTGCTTGCGCCCTTATGAGAGTGCAGAGGGAGCGGGGTGTGGCCGGCGCCGCCGGCGCCGCCGGACGATCCCGCATCCGAAGCAGCAGCCGCGGGGGCCGCGGCCGCGATCGAGAGAGCCGCCCCGCTGCTGGAACCGGTCCTGGACGCCGGGCCGCTGTCCTCGTCCGGTGCGGAAGCGCAGGCGAGCGGCCGGGGCGCGGCGGAAGAGGCCGGCACGCCGCGCGGCGACGTCGTGCCGTGGTCGTCCATGGCCGCCCCCGCCTCTGCAGTAGTTAGTAGCGCCCGCCGCCGCCCCAGCGCCCACGAGATCGACGCCCAGGAGCTCTAGGCTCTAGCTTATTGCCCATATGCATACGTATACTTCCGGGTTGGCCTCTAACTAAATGCAACAATGTAAGTGGCTTAAAACAATTTCTCTGGGGGGGGGCCTCGGCCGCGCGCGGCGAGGTCGCGATCGTGCGCGTGCACGTGCCCGCGGCCGGCCGCGCCACGGCGGAGCCGCCGGCCCGACGGGCGTGGGAGCCCAAATGCATGCGCATGTATAATTCGAAATGCCCCGTCCTCGCGTCTTTCGTTAAACGTTCGTGTCTTTGCGGTGCGTCCAACGGTCACGAATCACGATTGCCCCGCCTTTGACGATTTGCATTAGCACATCCATACAACTAATGAAGTTGTATGGATGTGCGCCATCGTTCGCTACGCGCGTGCACGTGCAGGGGCCAGACGCCCCTCGCGTACGCGTACGCCCCTTCCGCAGACTGAATTCGAAGACTTCCGCAGCTGCAGCGCTAGCGCTTGTCGCGGGCGATGGCAAGTCCGGCTAGAGCTTAGCCGGCTGGACCGGGTGCGGCCGCAGGCCGCGGGCCGGAAGCCGGCTAGGCGGGGCCGGTCGCGACTTGGCTTGGTGACTTTCGGGCGCAGCCGAATGATTTTCGGTGCAGCGGTTGTTGGGGTTCAGAACCCAAGTCGGAACCCAATTCGGAATCCTAGAACCGTGAAAGTCCTAGAAAATACTTGCTAGTTTGCAACGCGGGCTAGTATAAGTAGCCGCTGCCCTGCCAAAGTTGTTATTCTTTGTGAGGCGCACAGCCTCGAAATACTAGCAGCGAAACTCTGCCTCTCTGCGGCTGCACCTTGCCTTAGCAATTAATATTTGGGAGGGCCTTGCATTGAATTGCACTACTAGCTGGGATCGCATCTCAGGTCTGTTATTAATCTGTTATTAGGCCTCTGGTTAAAACCCCTAGACTATATCTGGGCCTTGCCCGGATTTAACCAGACGCTTAATACGTGGGGGCTGCTCAAAATTTTCAGCTATATAGCTAGCTCTTCAAAGCTAGCTGGCCAACCTCTGCGTCGCGATGCGCATAGCCACTGCGCATCCGGAAGTCGTCGCGTACTGACCAGAGCCTTTGCGCATGGTCGCAACTCCTACTATCAACTCGGCGCTACCTGCTGCGCGGGTGAGCGGACGCTACCGCGCGCCAGCGCTACGCGTCGCTTTAAAAGATGCGTACATGGTCGCCCTGCCTGGGCTAGCTACTAGGCTAGCGCACTAGCAGCCGCGGCGTGACGCCGCTAACGGGGCGCCGGCATGCGCATGCGCACGCGCGCGCGTACGTCTGCGCCGCGACCAGTGTCTGATCCGGGCCTGCTCGACGCAGCGTTCGCATCTCAGGCCTAGGCCGGATCGGATTCTGCGGCGCGAGCGCACTCGAGCTCTACAGGCGTGGCATCGCCGGCCGCGGCGGCCGACGGGCGCCGAGCTCGCCGATTCGACGCCGAGCTCGCGGGGGCCGCCGGGCGCGCTATAGCTAGCTCCGATTTATGCTTGGCCTCACGTGCTTTTTCTTCGCCGAAAAGCTCGCATGAATTATATATAGATCACGAGAGTATTGTTTCTCTACCTACTTCTATGACGTGATCTATTCTGCCACGCGTACGACGGCTACTGCCACTCGGCGGGCTAGTTTCTATTCTATTATTAATTCGCGACTATATTGCTGCGTGCATATATTGTGTTTGGCAGTCGCGGGGAGCACGGTTTTGCGGCGCAAAACCGGAGAGAACCTTCCACCGTGTTGGGATCACGGTTTATCAGTTCTCTCAAGCCGAGGATACCGGCGGATGCTTCCCCAGGGGTCCACATCAAGTGCTTTTTTCTGACGAGCTACTGCGAGTCTACAATTGCTGTACCCCTCTGGGTTAGTGCCCGATTTCTTGAGGGGCATCTGGCCCAGGCCTCTCACGTGGTCGGCCGCAGCCTTCACGTGATTCGGAGGCGGGGTACAGCGACCGCTGGTAAGTACAGCGGTTTGAGACGGAGGCAGGAAATAGTTGGTGGGCCGGCGGGCTTCGCCCGCCGTGCACAAACCAGACCAAGGCCAGGCCTCAAGCAGCAGCAGCAGCTCAGCAAGTAAAAGAAGCTTTTAAGCTGAAGCACTCGATAGTACTTGTGGAACTATCGGGGGGCAGCATCATGGCAAGCTTATGGCGAGCCTGTGCGTGCTCACGATCAGTCGCTATAGCCATCTTTATAAAAAATTAAATTTAATAGTCACTGATCATCGGATAGATATATCGATGTCGCTCGTAATGTGAAAACGGATATTATATTCCGAGATCGGAATCCGGGACTGCCGCGTTGACCGCGGCTGAAGAGCTTGAGCTCGATGTATCGTAGAAAGTCTGAACTCGAGCTCGCGATCGCACGTCAACGTCGCGAGCTCGAGACCGCCGCCGTGCAGCTTGTCGCGACTCGCGAGAGAGTTCACCAGCTGCATCTTTCGAGTTCGTGCGCCAGCTTCATTAATATTAGGAGCTCAAACAGAATCCGGCAACGCCCGTTCAATTCTGAAATTTAGTTCGAACGTTAACCCCCGCACGCGAACGCGGGCGATCTGGTGCACGTGGCCGCAGTGGTCACGGGGGCACGGGGGGTCGTTGAGATCACGGTATCCCCCCTGTCGCAATTCATGATTGTGAGCGATATCATCCGATGATCGTTTTTGTTGCCACGTTCTAAGTTGACGTCGCCACGGGCACTCGACACAATGTGGGCTCATCACAGCATCGCGAGATCTAGATCTAGATCTAGAGGACAGGCACTCTAGATCTGCCGCTCCGCGGCCGATCTCGCTCATCGGGGTCGGAGTATCGATATCGACAGCATAGTATCGCGATCGATATCGTAGAATCGATATCGATGCAGATGGATTGCAATTGCGCAATTGCGCCGGCGCACTGCGCGGCAGTGTACGTGTTCATTTTCGTCGGACGGTGCAATTAATGTTGCCGTGCGTGTTTGCATCGTTGACAATTGGCGCAGTGCCAGGCCCCGCGGCCGGGCCCTGATCATGATCATGAGGGCTTGGGTGCACACGTACGCGTGCCGGCGTGGCCGCGCGAAAGACTCCGGTCCGTCCATGACCAGGGGTGCAATTGCAATTGCAAGCATACTACTTTATATGACCGTCGGACCAAAATCATATACTATGATATGCGCGCGTTACTATAATGCTGTATATGATCTTGTGCATAGGCATTAATTACCGCCGGGCCGGGGTCAATCGGCCAAGGCTACCAAGATCGCGCCGCAACGCGCGCTGCGGCACGCGTACGTCCCGTGATCCTAGAGTCCGACGGTCCTGATGCAAGCTCACGCCGACGCCGTTTGAGCTTGATTACGACGCGTACGGGTGCCGGCCGCGGGCGCTTGATCATGAATTGTTGCCCGGAGGCTATATATATATAGCGATATATATATGACGTACGTTGACGTCCGATCGCGATCCGAAAACAGCCTGGCAGCTCAATTTGCAATGCCAACTAATATATGTATCCGATGACCGCATGCGCGCAAGGGCGCTGCGGCCGGCGTCCACGTCGCGTCGACGTACGCGTCGGATTACGACGGCCCCGGCCTTCCCAAGCTGAAGGGAGGACGTGCGCCGCCGGGCCGTGCAATTTTTGCAAGGGACGATCGCGAGATCGCCGGTTCGCGTTCGAATTCAACGGTTGGCAGTGACCTTTATGACGCGCGCGGCGCGGACCGACAGCTGGAACCGCAGGGGTGACTCAGGAAGTGGTCTTCTTAGCGTTGTGCATGTAAAATTGCCATAAGAGAGAGACTGAGGTCTCAAGGGCCGGGCCGGGGCCCGGCGCCGCCCGGGGCCGGGGGGGCGCGAAGCTGTGAATCGATTGCAAGATCTAGAGTCTAGATCTGGGTACCGCCGAGTCGCCGACGTGCCGACGCCGGTACTGGTATGCGCGCGCGCATGTGGCGGCCGCGGGACCGTATAAGTACTACGGTAGTGCGGCACAATAAGTCTTATTTGATGATCGATATCGATCTGGACGATCAATGATCATGATTGCGATCGTATTGCGAGCAAGTTCGAGTGCTGCGCATGCGGCGCGCGATTCTGAATATTGCGCATGCGGCGCGCGATCGCACAATTGATCATATTTGATCATGAATGGTTGATCATGATCATCGGATCGCACGCGAAGCTCACTGAGTCACTGACGTCGACGAGTCAAGTCGACTCGGATTGATATATATATATCCGAACATCGGAAACCCGCGCCGCTCCTGTGTACAGCGCACGTGTACCGCGGCCGTGCCATGGCCAGGTGTGCGGATCGTGGGGCCACTTCAAGATAGAGTGCATGTGCATGTATACGTATGCGCCACCGAAATTAACTTGCGTTGCAGTATCTGCATACATATATATATATATCCGGCCGCCGGGCACAGCTACTAGGCTAGATCTAGATCTAGATCTAGATCTGCTGACCGCGGGGTGGACGCACACACTCGCGATCGGCGGCAGTGCCGGTAGCGCTCAGCGTCGACGTCTAATCTAGCGCTAGCGCTCGCGATCGCCCGGCGCCGCCGGCCGAAAGGAGCTCGAGAAAAAAAAAATTCGGTGACGCTGCATGCGCATATGCGCATGCAAATGCGTCCGGAGTCCGGATGGAAAGTTGACTCGCAATCATATGCATGATCATGAATTCGAATATATGTAAGAGCCGCGGCGGTCGGCCGCGGTGGGCGCGCGGCCTCGCCTAAGTTAACGTTCACGTTCGCGAGTTCGGCGTGCTCCGAGGCTCAGCGACCGTCGGACGGCTTGTCGGCCGGTACATGCATATAATAATAATGGGGGCTCGGCAGCCTCGGCGGCTCCGAGGCCGAGGCTCACTAGATCTAGATCTGTTGCCAGTGCCAGAACTTGTGGGCGTACTGCGGCGCTTATATATATATTGGACCGTGATGTCGGGGGAGGGCAAGCCCGCAGGGTGAGCCCGCAGACCAGGCTATAGGTTCGCTGCGCGCGCGCCCCTGCCGCATGCGCAACCGTGCGAGAGCTAGGGTCAACGAGCCTTTGTATTGTAGCGCTCAGAAGCACGTACGCCTGCCACCAAGGCAGGCAAGGCGGAGGCGGCGCGGCGGGCCACCTGGCCCAGGGGCTGCAAGGGAGAGGCGGCCACCAGTGCCGCCTCTTGGCCGCCCCGCGAGGCTGCGCCTGCGCCGCGGCGCTGGGCGCGCCGCCAAGAAGAGCCGCCGCAGCCGCCCTGCACTCTAAGACTGCGGGGTAAATGTCAGGCGAGGCTGTGCCTGCGTCACGGGAAAGGGGGGCGCGCACCCAGAAGCCCTTCGGCCGCTGCGCAGTCTGCCGCCCAGAAGAAGAAGAGGGGCCGCCCCAGGCCACTCCGCAGTCTGAAACTGCGGGGGCCGCGTCAGGCGCGGCTTACGCCGAAGAGGAGAGAGGGGCGCACCAAGCAGGTCGCCCCGGGCCGCCCCGCAGTTCGAAAACTGCGGTGGGCCGCGTCATCAGGCGCGGCTGCGCCTGCGCCGAAGAGAAGAGCGGGGCGTTCACCAAGAGGCTCGCCCCGGGCCGCCCCGCAGTTCGAAAACTGCGGGGGCCGCGTCAGGCGAGGCTGCGCCTGCGCCGAAGAGAGAAGGGGGGCGCACCGAGAAGTTCGCCCCGGGCCGCCCCGCAGTTCAAAAACTGTGGAGGCCGCGTCGGGCGCGGCTGCGCCTGCGCTGAAGAGGGGAGAGGGGCGCACGCCGAGTGGGTGGCGCCGGGCCGCTCCGCAGTCTGAAACTGCGGGGGCTGCGTCGGCGAGGCTGCGCCTGCGCCGAAGCGAGAGGGGGGGCGCACGCGAGAAGGGACGCCCCAGGCCGCTCCGCAGTTTGAAACTGCGGGGGCCACCTCACAGAGAGAGCGGGGCGCACCGAGAGGGGCTGCCCCAGGCCGCTCCGCAGTCTGAAACTGCGGGGGCCACCTCAGAGAGACAGAGCGGGGCGCACCGAGAGGGGCCGCCCCGGGCCGCTCCGCAGTCTGAAAACTGCGGGGGCCACCTCAGAGAGAGAGCGGGGCGCACCGAGAGGGGCTGCCCCAGGCCGCTCCGCAGTCTGAAACTGCGGGGGCCACCTCAGAGAGAGAGCGGGGCGCACCGAGAGGGGCCGCCCCGGGCCGCTCCGCAGTCTGAAACTGCGGGGTCCACCTCAGAGAGAGAGAGAGAGAGAGAGAGAGCGGGGCGCACCAAGGGGGGCCGCCCCGGGCCGCTCCGCAGTCTGAAACTGCGGAGGCTGCGTCAGGCGCGGCTGCGCCTGCGTCGGAAGAGGAGAGGGGTGGCGCACCAAGAAGGTTCGCCCCAGGCCGCTCCGCAGTCTCAAACTGCGGGGGCCACCTCAGAGAGAGAGCGGGGCGCACCAAGAGGGGCCGCCCTAGGCCACTCCGCAGGCTGAACTGCGGGGGCCGCGTCAGGCGTGGCTGCGCCTGCGCCGAGAGAGGAGCGGGGGGGCGCACCAAGAAGGTTCGCCCCGGGCCCTCCGCAGTCTGAAACTGCGGGGGCTGCGTCCGGCGCGGCTGCGCCTGCGCTGAGAGAGGAGAGGGGGGCGCACCAAGAAGGTTCGCCCCGGGCCCTCCGCAGTCTGAAACTGCGGGGGCTGCGTCGGCGAGGCTGCGCCTGCGCCGAAGCGAGAGGGGGGGCGCACGCGAGAAGGGACGCCCCAGGCCGCTCCGCAGTTTGAAACTGCGGGGGCCACCTCACAGAGAGAGCGGGGCGCACCGAGAGGGGCTGCCCCAGGCCGCTCCGCAGTCTGAAACTGCGGGGGCCACCTCAGAGAGAGAGAGCGGGGCGCACCGAGAGGGGCCGCCCCGGGCCGCTCCGCAGTCTGAAACTGCGGGGGTCACCTCAGAGAGAGAGCGGGGCGCACCGAGAGGGGCTGCCCCAGGCCGCTCCGCAGTCTGAAACTGCGGGGGCCACCTCAGAGAGAGAGCGGGGCGCACCGAGAGGGGCCGCCCCGGGCCGCTCCGCAGTCTGAAACTGCGGGGGCCACCTCAGAGAGGGAGCGGGGCGCACCGAGAGGGGCCGCCCCGGGCCGCTCCGCAGTCTGAAACTGCGGGGGCTGCGTCAGGCGCGGCTGCGCCTGCGCCGAGAGAGGAGAGGGGTGGCGCACCAAGAAGGTTCGCCCCGAGCCCTCCGCAGTCTGAAACTGCGGGGGCCACCTCAGAGAGGGAGCGGGGCGCACCAAGAGGGGCCGCCCCAGGCCACTCCGCAGTCTGAAACTGCGGGAGCCGCGTCAGGCGAGACTGCGCCTGCGCCGAAGCGATAGGGAGGCGCGTACCCGAGGGCTCGCTGAAGGCCGTCCGGCCGCCAGGATTCGGGCTGAGCCCGCTGCGCACAGGTGAGCGCACCCTCAAGCCTGGCTTTCTAGACAGCTGATCGCCCGAACGCGCCCAGTTTGCTGCGTTCAGCATGTGAGCTAAGCTCAGTGAAGGCAGGGGCGTCGCGGGCGCACCGTGGGCAGGCCAGACTGGCTCGACGGCTGCCGCCGGAGCGGGCTCGACGGCTGGCGCCGGAGCAGGCTCAACGGCTAGCGCCGGAGCATGGGAGAACTGCGGGATGCAGCCATCAATCGGCGCCCCAGAAATGGAGGGAAGGCGTCCGCAGCCGTATAGGCGCGCGCGTGCCGGCAGGGAGGCCAGGCAAAACGGGAGGGGCTCTGGGCTGCAGCCGCTATTCGGCGCCCCGGGCCGCTACTCGGCGCCCAACTCCGCGGGGAGGGGAGGTCGCAGCCGCGAGGGCGCGCTTGCGGAGGCAATCGGGCGAGCCGGGTGGGCGCCCGCGCCATATGCATGGCCTGCGGATCGAATTCCGTGAATCGAACGATCCAAAAGCAGGCGGACTGCCTCACGAGGGCGCGCGCGTAGGGGAGGGAGATCGCGCCCTGTCACGAACGTCGGAGCCAGCGGCGGGTCCGTGACGCCGTGGTGAGTCGGCGCGATCTCTGCGCGATCGGCTAATCGTTAGAATCTCATCATGACTGGAAGCCGCTGGGCCGACGATGGCGGCCGTCCGCGGCTCTCAAGCATCGCACGAGCGGGTCGAACGCCGAATTTGGCGCTGGTACGAACGCCGAATTTGGCGCTGGTACGATCGTCCGATCGTCCCACGCCGCGTCCGCTCTGTGCTGCTGCTGCTGCGCGAGGCGATTCCTCGCACAGATCGTAGTAAAAGATTGAAGAACAAGGCGCGCCGCCCGCGAGCGGGGCGGGCGGCGCGCCTCAGACGGACTGGCGCTCTCAGGGGCGCCTTGCGTCAGTGATGCAATCAATAGCAGGCGGTACCCGTGGCGGCTCGGACGGGTACGTCTCGCATTCATAATTAATATTTTGTTTTCTCGTGCGCGATCACGATCGCAGCCGAGCGCCGGCCGCGGCCGCGGTTACGATTTCCGGGCGCGCGCCGGTAGCTGAGCTTGTCGGCTGTTTTGCACTGACGGCTTGCACAAATCTTCGTCTACGCTTACGCGCATACGACGTGGCTCGGGCCCGGGCTCCGGGGCGCCGTCGACGTCGATCATCGCGCGCCGCGGCGCGCGGGCGAGGAATCGGAAGCGCTAGAGCTAGCGCTAGATCTAGAACTAGTCGGATCGCCGGGGGCGGACCTGCTCGGCGGTTCGCTGCGGAATTCTGCTGCGGCGGACGTGTTTTGAGTTCGGAATGGCTCCGAATACGCGAAGCGGCGGATCCGGAGGCGCGGGCGCTAGTGGCGGATCCGGGGGCGGCAGCCAGGGCAGTGGCGGGCCCGGGGCGGCGGCTGCAGCTGCGCATGCAGCAGCCGTGCCCGCGGCCGCGGCGGCGGCCGCTCCGGCGGCAAACGCGATGCCAGCGCTAGCTCCGGGGCCAGCGCCGGTCGCGCCAGTGGCGCCGGTCGCACCAGCGGCGGCTGGGGCGCCAGTAGCGATCGGGGGCCAGCAACCAGCTGCGGCGGCAGCTGACGCTGCGTTGGAGGCGCTGAAGAGCAACCTGGACATGCATACACGGCACCGCGAGCTGAAAGAATTTAAGGAGCGAATTCCGGCTTTAACAAATACTGGCGTTCTATCGTGGATCGTATCGCTGGAGCGCCTGGCAACTTTTATTCAGCCGCCGAAATTTCTGGAGCCGGACAAGATAGTAGCGGAGCTCGCAATGTCTTCGCTGCAGCGCTCAGCAAGTGATGATTTGACTGGAGCATTCTCAGCGACGGTGCTGGGTGCTATGGCGTCGAAGGCGGCGGGCGGTGAATTTGAGATGACGTCGTGGGCAAAAATTCGTGAGCATCTGATCAGCTTGGTGCCTGGCAATAAATTCGAGCTGCTGAAGAATACGATCAAGACGGCGAGCCAGCATTTCTCAGCTCTAAACAACCCCACGGAGCTGGATGCTCAGGCTCTTATCAATAACGTTGTTTTATTTCGGCACCTGCTTCAGCTGCAAGACTCGTGTCCGGACGAGATGTTGATCGCGGAATTAATGTCCCCGGACGCGATCACTTCGCCGGCAATGGTCAAGCTCACAAGCAGAATCACGGAGGGCGCGCGTACAAATCTGGCCGAGTGGGGTCGCGAATTCTTCAGTCGAGTTCGGTCCCATAACGAGCTGGAAATGAGGCTCCAGCGGGTGAGGGCCAGCGGTGGATTTTCGGACGCGTCAGTCTCTCGCGTTGCGGGGGGTGAGCTTGGCAGCAGCAGCAAGAAGCAGAAGACGGGCGGACAGCCTCGTTGGTGTGATGAATGCGAGAGCGGCTCGCACAACACTGTCGTCTGCATCAAGCGACTTCAGCGGGAGCTGGAGGAGATGCGGGCGCAGTATTCGACCTGTCAGCAGGAGCTCGAGAAATATCGGAGCTCCAGCAGCCTGGCGGGCGCGACGTAAAGTACACGCCACGGCGGTTCGGTCTCCGCCTGAGCAGAAATTAAAAGACCAGCGGTGGAGGAGTTTGGATTTAATTCGTCGCGAAGAGGGGTGGGCCCTGCGACGTGGCGGCGTGTACTTGTAATTTTTCAGCTGCAGCCGGAGTTCAAATTGTGAGCGGAACAGCTGCAGCTTCAATTTGCGGGGCTGGATGTTGCACCTGCGAAGGCGGCGGCCTTTCTTCACAGTCGATCGCGAGGCTGGTGGCGAATCCGAAGAAGGCGTCGCTCCGTTCCGGTGAACCGGCGTCCAGGCTGGAGATGCGGACCTGCCCGAGGCCAGGGCAATACAGGAGGGCATCGGATTCAGCTGTGGGCGGGTGGTGTCAGCCGTCGAGGGCGGGAGGCCCGAGTCCAAGCTAGAGGCACGGAGCTGCTCGTGCCAGGATGGTGCTCAGGACAGCAAACGGCCGGTCGGCACCCAACCGAATAGAGACCGGAATCGGCCCTGCATCAGACGGACGCGAGCTCAGCGTTATCGTCGCCGCGGGGTTACTAAACTCAAATACTAGAACTCGAGGACGGGCCGACGGAGTCTGGCAACCGCGTGGCCGGCGGGAGGGGCAGCTGGAAATCCGCGCCCCAAGAACCCCTGCTGACTACAGCTGGCAACGGCTCTGGTCGTGCTCACGTGCTCGGAATAAAGGAGGGGACGACAAAGGAACGTGGGAACCTCTCGGCTTTCGGGCGGCGCGTAGGGCCCTACGAGCCCCCGTTAGCTGTGGATGGAGCCGGTTCAAGTCGTGCTCCTGACCCGGCGGGGGATAGAGCATCTCCGGCGGACATTCTGGGTCTTCGGACTCGATGTGCAAGTGCACCTACCGCCGGCGGGCACACAGCAACCGTCAACTTAGCTGTGCGTCCGACCGCAATTTAATTCTCGGGTCGAAATCGGCGGAGGATCTCGTCAGGCGGACTGAGAACAAGAGCGGAAATTTTGGAAGTGCTCGACGCGGCGGCGTTCGCGCTCTGATGCACAGGATTCCCTCTCTTCTCGCCGCCTACAGATTCAGACGCAGGCCGGAGGGGCCAGACTTCGCGCGATGTCGAGGGCGCAGTTTCGTCTGCAAGGCCGACATCAATCGCGAGTCCACGGGGGCGCAGCCTAGTCAATGGGGCTGACCCTCAAGTCTCGGTTGGGGCTTCGGGCCGTGGATCAAGGGCAGTGCCTGCGGTCCCGGACGCTTCAGCTCGAGAGAGGGCGGGTGGGGTCGACGTCCCAGCGGATGGCCCACCGTCCGAGGGGAGAGCTGTGCAGCCTGGCAGCTGCAGCTTCGCAGTTGTACATATCGTGTACATATCAGCCGCAGCGCGCGGCGAGCTCGAGTAGCTACGGATAGAGTAGCGAGCTCGAGAAGCATTCGGATTTCACAGCTGCAGACAGGACCAGCTGTGCGACGTCTGGATCATTTCTAGGTCCAACGGAAGCTTAGGGCAAGCCTTGGAAATATTTCTTTGCCAAAAGTTGGCTCGGAAACGATTCGAAATATTTTTTTCGCAACGATGGACATATATTTCTGATAGCATTAGACGTCTACATATTTATTTTATTGTAGATAGCGCAGCCTTCGTGCTGCTAGGGCTATAGTGCAGCCTTCGTGCTGCTAGGGCCGTCAGGGCGTTAGAACGCCTCGGCCACCTTTTCTTGTACATAGTCGGGATCGTTTTCGATATCGGACTCAACGTTTTGCTGCGACGAACGTCGCGGGAGGGATGGAGGCGCCGAGGACGGCTTTTCTCTGCTGCGACGAATGTCGCGGGCGATGGCAAGTCCGGCTAGAGCTTAGCCGGCTGGACCGGGTGCGGCCGCAGGCCGCGGGCCGGAAGCCGGCTAGGCGGGGCCGGTCGCGACTTGGCTTGGTGACTTTCGGGCGCAGCCGAATGATTTTCGGTGCAGCGGTTGTTGGGGTTCAGAACCCAAGTCGGAACCCAATTCGGAATCCTAGAACCGTGAAAGTCCTAGAAAATACTTGCTAGTTTGCAACGCGGGCTAGTATAAGTAGCCGCTGCCCTGCCAAAGTTGTTATTCTTTGTGAGGCGCACAGCCTCGAAATACTAGCAGCGAAACTCTGCCTCTCTGCGGCTGCACCTTGCCTTAGCAATTAATATTTGGGAGGGCCTTGCATTGAATTGCACTACTAGCTGGGATCGCATCTCAGGTCTGTTATTAATCTGTTATTAGGCCTCTGGTTAAAACCCCTAGACTATATCTGGGCCTTGCCCGGATTTAACCAGACGCTTAATACGCTAGGTGACGGACCGTCGGACCCCCCCCCCCCCACCCCCCCTCTCCCCCCCTCTCCCCTCCCTCCCCCCCCGCCTCCGCCCCCCCCCCGCCCCCCCCGCCTCCGCCCCCTCTAGATCTCCCCCCACCCCACCGGTACCCGCCCGCCCCCCCCCCCCCACCCCGGCCCCCCCGGGCCGCGGCCGGGGCCGCCCCCCGCCCCCTTTTTTTAAATTTCCCCTCCGAGGCTCCACTTCGAGCGGAAGCGATCACCCACGTGCACATCGATCTAGCTAACGCTCACAGACTCTATATATAGACCTCACTATTTAAAATTATTGCAAGGGGGGGTACCCCCTAGGCCTCCCTTGCTCCCCTGGTGAGTTGGTGCGGCGTACTTTCTGTGTTAGCAATTTTTGTAAGATGAGATTCTTTGCATGCGCTCTCGTTTAGGTGTGATCGCATCGTAGCCGCTGCGAGCGGCGGAAAAAAATGCAAGGGCGGGGCTGAGCAAACATGTCGAGGTCGCGCCCCACCTGCTATCGCTATATGCGCCAGACCACGTGCTCCTGATTGCTCTCGATGCGCTCTACAACTTTTGCCATACATGCCCGGGCTCGAAAAGCGGCGCGCGGCACGCTAGGCCGCCTCAAGTACCTGTTGTACCGGGCGCCCAAAAAAACGCTCCTGAGAGTTTGTGGCGATTGCTGGGTACACGTACCTAGCACCTCCAGCAGCGTAGATCTAGCTATAGATCTAGAGGTGGTCGAGGTCGCGGAGCCACGCTAGAGTGCAGAAAGAAGGCGCCCGCTACGCAGCGTTCCGGTGAGCACCCGGGCCGCGGCGTTTCGCCCACCCTCTAGCTCTCGGTGTACATGTGACGGACTCCGGTTCAGGCGGACTTCAGCTCGGCGATGTCAAGCCCTTCAAGCGCAAGTACGGGGCGGATCACCACTCGCACGCCTCGGCCCGCGGCCGGACTGGATGTATATGCGTGGCTGAAGCTTGACCCGCGGCCGCGGCCGGCACGCCGTACTAGCTGTACTACGTTAGCGGAGGTTGGCGGCGTCGCAGTATTCCCAGCTGCTCCTAGTACGCCGCGCCGGGCTGCTTCCCTGCCCGCTGCTCCCAGCTGCTCCGCGCGCCCGCTGCTTCAGCAGCTGCTCCCTAGGCCTGCCCGTCGCCCCGCCCGCTGCTTCAGCTTCGACGACTCCAGGTTCGCCCCGCCGGCGCCGCTGCTTCCGCGCGCATCACCCGGCCGACCTCCCTGGGCCCCGCGCCGGCGCCGCCGCTGTCCGGGGCGAGCTGACGCCTCGGCCCGCGCACACAGGCGACGCGCAGGGCCCGGTGCCACCTGCCGCTCCGCCCGCTTCCTCGCCCGCCGCCCGCCGGCTGCTTCAGCTTCGTCGACTCCAGGTTCGTCCCGCCGCTGCTGCTTCGCATCTGACCCGGCCGCCCCCGCTGGGCCCCGCCCCCGCACGGCCGCTGTCCGGGGCGAACTGACGCCTCGGTTCTGCGCATGCGCAGGCTACGTGCAGGGCCCAGCGCCATCTGCCGCTCCGCCCGCTTCCCCGCCCGCCGCCCTGCCGGCTGCCTCAGCTTCGTCGACTCCAGGTTCGCTCCGCCGCTGCTGCTGCGCACCTGGCCCGGCCGCCCCCGCTGGGCCTCGCCCCCGCACGGCCGCTGTCCGGGGCGAACTGACGCCTCGGTTCTGCGCATGCACAGGCTACGTGCAGGGCCTGGTGCCCCCTTTCTCTCCTCCGGATCCCGCTTTCCCGCCCGCCGCCGCCCTCGCCTGCAGCTGCCCGCCCGCCTGGTGCCGCCGCCCGCGTCGCCACCCCACCTACCCGCCTCGCCACCCCGCCCGCCTCGCCCGGCCGCCCGCCTTGCCTCTCTAGCTGCCCCCTCCGCCCCCCTCCCCTGCGCCCCCCGCACCACTCCCCACCAAGTACCCTGCAATGTGTACCAGTACCCCCCCTTGCACCTCCGCGCGCGGCCCGCACTTGCCGCACTTGCACAGGGCCGGGCGCGGTCTGCTAGTATTATCAATACCATATTGCAATATTAATTGTCTACATCTTGCAATTGCGAGCACGTGCCGCGCTAGTGGCACAGCCTATATATAGCTAGTGCTAAGCTTAATGTTCTTTGCATGCACGCAACCGTACCCGACTCGGCGACAGAACCAAATTGCACATTGCATTGGAAATTAAACCGCAAAGCTGAATTTGATTGGGTCACAGAGTCAAGTCGCAGAGCTTGTACTTCACATATGTACGCGATATACGGATACTGTTATGGGATAGATAGAACTCAGGAATTCGAAGGAGATTATGAAGGTTCTGTACTGCATGAAATCGCAAGGCTAGGTAGATTACAAATACCAGCGCTAGCAATTGCAAGGGGGCAAATGAAACAGATTCGAATTGAGAATCGAAAAAGCGTGTGAGCATCAGCTTGGCAAGCTGCGATCGAAAAAACTGCACTGCAGGTAAAACGAGGCTCTCAGGCTCTCAGGCCTCGAGGCCTCGAGCTCCGCCCAACGCCGACGCCGGCGCCGGCGCGGGGCAGGCAAAGGTAACTAAAGACAGTAAACGGCAGGCCTACACCGCGGGCCGGGGTTGATTCGGAGGTCGCGTCATCGATGGCGTGACGTGGTACAGCGGGCCGGGGTGCGGGCCCCGGAAGGATGGACTCCGGGAGATCGAGATGGGCCGGGAAAGAGAAATTGAAGACGGGCTCTGGGTGGGGATGCAATTGAATCGGGAGCTCGAGGGTGGGAGGGGTCCGGAATGCATATGGGGGGAAGGCAGAGGCGCCGGCCTAGGGCGCTCAGGCCCGAGCGATGGCGTCGGCACCGGCGGAGAAGGCGAGCACGGCCGCGGCCCGTGCGGCGCGGCTCTCCGTCAGGTCAACGACGGTCGCCGCCGCGAGGCCGGCCGCCGCGATCGCGGCACCCTTGCGCAGCTGCGGCGGGACGCCGGCCGCCAGGCCGCTCGCCACCGTCGCGAGGTGGATGCGCGCCGCGGCGTTGGCTGCGGCCGCGCGGGCCGCCGGGGACGGGCCGTGCGCGTGGTGGGCGCTGTGGGTCTTGTGCCCGTGCGCGTCAAGAGACGAGCGGGCCCGGCCGCCGCTGCCGGAGATGGTGAAGGCCGTGGCAAGAAGAGCTCGATTCCCTGCCATTTCTGCGCTTGCGGACGCGGCTCGGGGAGCAGCACGATCTGACGCCATCGATGCGTCAGCGCCGATCGGCCCGACGCTCGCGGGGCGCGGCGTAGACATCGCACCTCGTTTGATTTAGACGGTGGATAGGCTTAAAGCTTCGCGAAGCGGGCGAAGCTGGAGGACGCTGGATCGGAGCTGTATCACCGGACCGGCGAACGAGCACGTTTGATTTGATCAATTGCAAGCTGACTACGGGATGATGGCCGCGTCGGTGCTAGCCGTGCGAACTAGCTGCGCTGAGAGCTCGAAGCAGTTTGCGGCTAGGCGAACGGGGGCGGCGGCAGAGGCGGCGAGCTCGAGCTTCGGCGGCCGGCGGCGAACGAGAATGTGCTGACCGCGGCCGATGGCGGAGCCAGGGCGCGGAAAGCACGCGAGTTTCGGCCGCAGCGGTCGGTCAGTTACGCCACCGCGTCGCGTCACGGTTTCACGAACCGTCGCGAGCTCGTACCCGCTTTTAAATCTGCCCCCCATTCAGTATGCTCACCGCCGAGTCACCGGGCGCCGGCCGCGGCGCCGCGGGCGGGGCCGCCGGGGCGCCGCGGCGCCGCCGCGCCGCTGGCGCTAGCGCTGCTCACGATCAGCAGGGCGCCGCTATGTATACAGAGCTATATATAGCTATAGCTAGCGCTGCTCAGGCTCTCATCATGATCAGCCGGGCGCCGCTAGCTGATCAGCCTCGGAGCCCGGCGACCTTGAGTTAACGTTGCCGCATGCGCGCAGTGCGAATTGCTGCGCAATTGCAATACGCATGCGCGGCGCTGGCGCACGTTTTCGCGCGAGCTCGAGTCCTAGGGCGCCGCGGCCGGCAGAGGTGCAGGTACATGCGCAGCTGCAGGCGCGTTCGCTGCCAGCTGCGCATGCATGCGAAGACATCGATCCACGCCCGTCGCCACTCCTCGATGCCGCGCCAGGCTGCTTTGTGCAATGGTAGGATTGTGTCCGTCGGAGACAGGAACACGCGAAAATCGAAGCGGCCTAGGCTGAGAATAAGGTGGCGGGGCCAGGGGCCGAACAAAACACGTCGGAACGCGAAAGTGAGAGGAAAACTGTATGTGTGGTCATATGGACTATTTAAAATCTGCTGCAGAATGTACGTAGAAACAGAGTAGCTATGAAAATAGAATATACGCTTGGAGGCGCGGGCGGCGCGGCTAGGCCGCGTGGGTGGCCGGACAGGTGGGCGAGTCGCGCTGTTGCCTGTGGGCGGGGGTCAGGGAAGAAACGTACGCGGAGCGGGCTGAGGAGGGCGGCGGGGGCGCGCGGGGGCGGACCTGAGCACGAATCGGCGGAGGAGGAGGGAGCCGTAGTCGCCCTGGTTCGTGGGCGAGCTGCTGACGGCCTGCATGTGGTGCCCGTTCGCCCCCGCCCCGTGCTGCTGCTGCTGCCCGGCGGCGAGCGCCACGGGGGGGTCCGGGCTCGGCGGCTTGGCCCCCGGCGGCTCGGGGTTGAGCGCGAGGGGCGCGTAGCAGCGCTGCGGGGGCGCGGGCCGCCCGAAGCCGTTCTGCGCGGCCAGCAGCTGCTGCGGGTCGAGGGAGACAAGGCTGTGGCAGTAGCACTGCTGCTGCTGCTGCTGCTGGGCGTGCTGCGCGAGGAGCGCCTGGATCGAGCTGGCGTCCACGGAGCGGGCCTTCAGGCGGCGGGGCCCGGGGGGCAGCAGTGGGGGCGTGCCCCCCTCCTCCTCCGCCTCGAACGCCTCCTCGTCGATCGTCTCCAGCCGCGGGATGCGCGAGTGCGGCGTCGAGTGCGAGCGCCGGCCCCCCGCCGGCGCCCGCTGCACCCGCTGCTGGTGCTGCTGCTGCTGCTGGAGCTGCTGCTGCTGGAGCTGGAGCTGGACCTGCTGCTCCGCGGCCGCGTGCTGCCGAGCCGCCTCCGCCGCCGCCGCCGCGTAGGCGGCCGGGACGAAGGCGAAGGGGGCGCCGTGGGGCGCGCGGGGGGCCGGCTGCGCCGGGGGGCCTCGGTACGCGCGGCGGGCGCCGGCGGGGCCGGAGCCGCCCGAGGCGTCGTGCGAGCGGCGCCCGAGCGAGGCGGTGAGGGGCGTCATCCCCTGGTCGTCCAGCGAGGCGGCGGGGTACCCCGTCCGCGCCCGAGCCGCCGCGTCCAGCGCCTCCCGCGAGTTGGTGCGCGGCACGGGGTGCGCGGCGTGCACGGGGTACGGCACCGGCCCGAGGGCCAGCGGGGGCACGCTGTACTGGAGGAGGATGGGGCCCGGGGCGAGGGGGGACTGGCAGGCGAGCGCCGGGACGGAGAGGGCGAGGGCGGGGCCGGCGAGGATGGGGCCGGCGTGGTTCGCGGGGGAGGCCGGCGGCGAAAGGTACTGGATCTCGCTGAAGTCTCTATTCCCAAACTTCAGCACTGCGGCGCAAGGGAGTCAATCCGCGGCGGCGGCGGCTGCGAGCGGCGGCGCCCGCACCCACGATCATTTCCAGGCGCTGCGGGTTCAGCTTGATGGTCCGGTTGCCGGCGAAGGGCTCCCAGCGCCACGATTCGGGCTTCCCCTCGCGCATGATCTGCGAGCCACTTGGTGGGCGCCGCCCGCGCCGGCGCACGAGGGCGCCGCGCACCCCGAGCTTGAACTCGAGCATCGTGACTTCATGGGGCTCGACGCGCAGGCAGATCGTGCCAGTCCACGACGGGAACGTGGTTGAGCTCGTCTGTAACCTCACCGAGTGCTCGGGCCGCCTGCGGAGACGCACCGTCAGCGACATGCGTCGTGTGAAGCACTGGAGCTTTGGATGGCGGCGGGCGCAGGAGATGCGTCCTTGCAATAGAGGCGACGCGCTACGACAAATCTATCTCTTCTAAATGTACGAGGCCCCGCCGTCCCGTGGTGCCTGCTGATTCGCAACCTCGCGCCAACGCACCACACTCCAAGCTCGTCCGGCGCCCCCGTGAGGCAGAGGCTTTCGCCATATGTCGTCTGCGGACGTACATCGACTTATAAGCAATGTCTCGTCCCTCCCGGGCGGCAGGGAGCACCTCCGAGCACTGCACTGTGAGCTTGCAGGTCGCGAACATTGCCTCGGCGTCTCCAGGCCTGTGCCGGGCAATGCGTGAGATTCGAGTGTCGTAGAAGAGTGTCATCGAGTTGAAAACATTGGGAAAGACCTCCGGGGCGCGGGTTGGCGCCGAAAGGGCGGTCTTCCCGCCTCGCCGTCCCTGGACGCGTCCCTGAGCAATTTGGAGGACGTTACGTCGCCAGCGTCTCCAGCGTCTGCAGCTTGCTCCTAAAGAGGCCGTCTAAGAACACGATCGAGACGTCCCGGGCGTGATCTTTGCCAGGAATGGCTTCTATAGCATCTCGGGATTCAGGAGAGCGGGTGCTGCTGCTGCTACGTACGCTATCGCGGGTCAGGCGGCGGGCGCCGTCGGCTCCTCTCGTGGAACTGATTAATGTACCCGGGTCCGTCATCGTGTTGCCGTCGCTCTTACAATGATCGGATCAGCGGCTGCAGCGCTCGATCCCGCGGAGATTTTGCCCGGCGACGTCTTCACGGCCGCGCTCGCCCGTCTTCCCGCGCTCGATCGCCGCAGCGCGGCTCTGGCCTGCAAGCACTGGCGGGATGCCGCCTACGCATCCTTTGCCCGGGATCCGGAGCCGTTGGCACTTCGGTGCCTCCCCACGCCCTCTCCTTTTCTCGTTCTAGGGGCGGAGCCCGGCGCGGGGCTCGACCTACAGGCGCTGCGTTCCGAGGTTTCTAACGCGCATGGAACGCGCGGGAATTTCTCCGTCGCCGACGGGACGGACGGCGATGAGCACGCCGCGAGCTCGAGGCCACCGCCAGGGCGCATCCTCACCATATCAGAGGCCATCTCCACGCTCCGTCAGCCGCGCTTTGCTGCAATCGAATCACTTTCCCTCGAGGTCGTCCTGCCCGGGTGCGCACGCGGCTTCGCCTTGCAGCTTCACTCCGAATCTCAACGGGCGCGCAGGATCGGCAAGCGCGGGGGGCTCTACGGCGGCCGCGAGGCGGACGTGGGGGCCGTCGTAGGGGCGGCCCCGCCCTCCCTCTGCGCGCTGCGGCTCGAGTTCTTCCTCCGAGACGCCGGCATGGTCCTCGGCACCTGCTCCGTCCCCACGGTCTGGCGATACGCCGCCAGGCGCGCGCGCCTCGCCGCTCGCAGCGGCGCCGGCGGGCTGACGGGGCGGGGCGCGGCAGCTACGACCTGTGCCGCCTCTCGCGGGACGTCCTCCGCGGCATCGGGCGCTCCGTCGCCGCCTGCCCGAACCTCCGCCGCCTCTCGTGCGCCCCCGCCCCTCCCGGGCGCGCGCCCCAGACCCGCCGCAGACGGAGCGCGCAGGCTGCCCGAGCGCTTCTGGGTCGCCACAGACGGATCGGAGGAGGAGGGCGGGGACGACGGCACGACCGCCGCCGCCCTCTCCCTCCTCGGCCACTGCGACAGGCCTGCCCCACGCCCGCCCGACCCCGCACGTTCTTCGAGCCCTCCTGAGGCGCGCGCGCGGGCGCGCGCAGCCCCGTCGAGCAGCTGGACTTCGAGCTCCGCCTCCTTCCGTCCTCCAGTGCGCCCAGCCCGCCCCGCGCGGCCCTCGCGCTCGAGCGGCGCGGCGCGCGCGTGCAGGCGCCTCCTTCTGCCGCTGGCTCTGCTCGGCCTTCCCGCGCCTGCGCCGCGTGGCGCGGGCGGCCGCCCCCGCCTGGCACCTCCCGCTCCTCAGCTCCTGCCCCCTCCGCTTCTCCCACGTGCGCGTCGACGGCCCCCCGACCGGTCCGCGCTCCCCGCTCGAACCCCGCCGGCGCCTTTTCATCTAGCTTTCGCCGCAGGCGTCGACGCCTCGGAGCTCGCCGCTGACCTCGCCGCCCTCGTCGCCGGCGGCCGCAGGCGCTCCGACTCTCACCGATCTATCTCCCCCCCCCTCGTTGACCGGTACCCCCCAGGACCGTCTCCCTGGAGCTGCACTACGTGCGGCGCCTCGAGCGGGCCGACCCCCGCTGCCTCGCGGTCCGCCGTACCCCCTCGAGCCCATCTTGCACCCACCCGCCTCCTAATCCGGTACCCCGCAGGGCCTGCGGTGCCTGGAGCTGAGCCCGGGGCCCCACGGCGCCTACCGCACCTCGCGGGCCGCCCTCGTCTGGATCGGCGGTACCCCCCGAGCCCGTGCGCTCCGCTCCCTCGCCTGAAGCGGGGGCGGGGCGCAGAGAGCGGGGCGACGGGGACGCTGGAGGCGCTGCGGGTGAGCCCGGCGCCGGACGCCGCCCCCGACGACGTCGCAGCCCTCCTCCGCGCCCTGCCCCGCCTCGCCTGGTCCCCGCGCCCCGCCCCCCCGCCGTCCCGGCCTTCGGTCGCTGAGGCTCGAGCCGCGCATGCGCAGGCTCTCGCTGGGCCTCGGCTGCGAGGGGTGCAGCGCCCTCGTGTGGCCCGCAGACGGCCGCGGGCTTGCCGCCGCCCGCGCCGCCGTCGACGCCGTCGCGCGGGAGCGGCCCGACCTGCTGCGCCCCCTGGAGGCCGAGGCCGGGCCCGAGCGCGTCGCCCAGGCCAGCGCCGCCCTCGCCGCCGGCGTGGGGCGCCGCCCCGCCCACCCGGGCCCGGAGCCCGAGCCCGAGCTCGAGGAGGCGGAGACGGGGCAGGGGACGGGGCAGGCGGCGGCGCCGGCGCGACCCGACCGAGCACGATCGGGCTCTCTGGGCCGCGCCCCAAGCGATCGCGAAGAGTAGCGTGCGCGGGAGAGAAGTCAGTCGGAGGAGAGCTCTGTACAGGGGTCCTGTAGCTTGCTGTATGCATATGCATATGCTACAGCGACCCGGAAGAGTATACGTATTATTGCGAGGGACGCGCCTCGACGCCCACGGCCACGTGCGTGCATCTTAATTACCGCGCGTGGCCGGGCCACCGCTGGCATATCGGCTTGACGTCAAGCCGCGATCGCTGTACCCGTTTGGTCAAGCCGTCGCGTAGGGCGCTGCTATAGCCACCAGCTGCAGCTGCAGTGCACGAGCGCAGCACAAGCGCAGCCCAAGACCGCGCAGCGCGATGCCGCCGAAGAAAACTCGGAGGGCAAAGCGCGCCCGAGTGGAGGAACCGGAGGCGACTTCAGAGCCTGAGACTGAGCCTCGCCGATCATCGGAACGACTCTCTCGCGGTGACACGTCGGCCGCGGGCGAGCTCGTCGTTGCACAGGAGGAGGGCGACTCGCTGGAGCACGGAGCGGCGTACAGAAAGCGGCTGGCGAGTATACTCGAACGCGTGCGGAGCGGGGCGTTGGCGGGCTGCCGCGAGATCAGCCTGGACGGCTGCGCCATCGGCGGCTACGGCAGCGGCGAGTGGACCAAGGAGGACATCGATGCGAGCCTGCTTGCTGCTAGCGACGTGGCGGGTGAGCCCTCGCTCCACCGCTGCGCGCACGCCACGGCCGTTGACCCCTGCGTGCTGCCCGCGCGCGCGGGGCGCCGGCCCCGCAGAGCTGCTGGCCCTGGCTGCGAAGGCGGGGCCGCTGGAGCACGTCCACTTCGGCGCCGGCTGGTGGCGCTGGCCCCGCGAGGAGGAGCAGCGCGAGAAGGGCGTCGCCGAGCCCCTCCCCCTCAAGGCCGTCGCCCGCTCCTTCCTGGCGGCGCTCGCCGGCGCTCGGCTCTCCACGCTCAGCTTCGAGGACCCGACGGCGTCGCCTCAGAAGCAGACGGAATACGAAGACGAGGAGGACGACGACGAGCACCTGTGCCGCGCCGTGATCGACGCCGCGGCGCCGGGCTGCTTCCCGCACATCTCGGAGCTGCGCGTCGGCCACACCTACGGCTGCCGCCTCCGGAGCCCGCAGGCGGTGCGCCTCGCCCCGGCCCGCCGGCCCGGCCGCGCCGCCTGCCTCGAGCTCCTGATCATGACTGCCGGCCGCGAGCGCAGGCGAAGCTGGCGAAGGTCTGGCCGAGCCTGAAGAAGCTCTCGTGCGGCGTGCTGGGCGGCGGGGCGCTGGAGAAGCTGGCCAGGCTGAGGGCGCTGGAGGAGCTGCGGGTCACGGCCTGGTTCGACGACGACGACGAGAGCTCGGAGGGCCTGCTGGAGGCGGCGCTCGGGAAGCTCGGGCGGCGGGCGCCGAGCGCGCGCGCGCTGCACCTTCTCTCCTCGGAGGAGCTCCGCGTGAATCTCTTCGACCTGGAGGGCGGCGGGGACCGCGTGCCGGACCTCGTCGGCTGCGGCCCCCGCCCGTTCCTCGTCGGCCCCGACTGCCTCAAGGCCCTCCTCCGCCTCTCGCACCTCGAGGAGCTCTCCCTCGGGGTGCCCGCCGCCCCCGCCCCCGCCACGCCGAGCCGGCGGCTCGTGATCACGCTCGGCAGGTCGAGGACTCGAGCAGCGGCCTCCTGCCCCGGCTCGCCTCCCTGCAGAAGCTGCGCACCCTCAAGCTCGACCTGCCGGTGCGCGCCCCTTACAGTAGCCATAGACCTCCGAAAGGCGCCGCGATTCGTCTCCTCCTGATTCGATTTCTCCGTCGAGCAGAAGCAGACCGCTCGCAATGGGGGCAAGGCCCTGTTCGAGGGGGCTGCCAAAGGGCTGAGGGCCCTCCCCGCGCTCCGCCTGCAGCTCCTGGTCGACAACTACGACGAGCACTGCGCCTTCTCGATCAACTCCGCCGGCCTCGCCCGCCTCGTGCGGGACGCGCGCCCGATCCTCGACGAGCTCATCTTCAACCACCTAAACCTGGGGGAGGACTCCGCATCCAGCCTCTTCAGGGCGCGCCCCCTTTAGAATCGAGCCGACCCTCGCGCGCCCCGGCCCTCCCGGCCGCGCCGCCTCTGACGTCGACGCCCCTGCAGGAGGTCGCGCGGGGCGGGCCGAGGCTGCGGCGCGTGATGGTTGTCAGCGAGCTGGACGGCGGCCTGCACCGCTACCGGCCCCTCCTCCGCCTCTCCAAACTCTACGGCGCCACACCGGCGATGGCCAGCAAGGGCAAGCGCGAGGAGGACGAGGAGAACGAGGCGGACGAGGAGGAGGAGGAGGAGGAGGACGAGGAGGGGGACGAGGAGGAGGAGGAAGACGACGACACGGAGGAGGGGGAGGAGGAGGAGGAGGAGGGGGAGGAGGGGGAGGAGGAGGAGGAGGAGGAGGAGGATAGGTACTCGATCGAAGAGGAGGAGTGTTCGAGCGAGAAGGAGGGGGCGGAGAAGGCTCGGCCCCTGCCGGACTTCCGCCTGCACTTCGTCTTCTACACCGACAATCCCGAGAGCACGTGCAGGAGAGTCCGCCGGTGGGCGCGGGCGGAGCGCGTCCCGATGCTGCTGACCGTCAACAACAAGAACCGCAAGCTGGAGGGGAACTCGGGAGTCTCGGGGTGACAGCGATGAGCGATGATGAGGAGGGGGGGCGAAGACGGTAGCATACGCAGCGAATCAAATATTCAATTAGCTATAGCATGCTAGAAGTCGCTGTTTGTCCGCACTGCGCGTGCGGCATCTTCTTTCTTCTTGCATGTTCTTCTTTTTCTTAATGAGATTTCATTGCATTCAAATGCAAATCATCATGAATTGTTCGGCACCGTAGTAGTACTTTCATTAACTATTATTTCGTTGGCCACGTGCACGCGCACGCGCGCCGCTCCTGCCGCAGTGCACCGCGCCACTGGGCCACGCTGCCCGCCATAAAATCTAAAAATAAAGCCGAGCCCGTGTCCTAATCATCGATCATGATCATGACTTGACGTTAACGCGCCCAGGTCCGGTGCACGTGCACCGGGCCAGGCCGCCCGCCATCACGGCGCGCGGCGGCCCTGGAGCGGGCCGTCTTTGCCGCGACGTCCCTCGAGACTCGGAGGCGGGCGCGGCGGCCCCGGCCCGGGCCCCGCGCTGCTCGCCGTGTCTCTCATGATCAGGTGCACGCCCGCCCCGGGCCCCGCCCCGTGCAGCTGGCCATGGACGCTCTCGCAGCCGGGGCCCGGGGTGTGCATGCGGTGACGAGGCGCGCGCGTGCCGCCTAGGGCCCGTGCGTGCGTGCGGACCAGCGACCCCGGCCCGCCTGGGAGCTCCCCGGCGCCGGCGCCGTCGCCGCCTCAAGCTTTTCCTCCCCGCCGGGGCCGATCGCCCTCGGGCTCGGGCGGCCCATCCTCAGGGCCTGCTGGCCCTCTCGACCCTCGTCCGCAACGAGACGCTCGCGGCCCCTGGCCATGGGTGCGACCCCGGCCCGCCGGGCCGCCCCCGAGCAGAGATGACATGCAAACGCTCGACCGCCTCGAGCTTCGTCTGACGCGCGCGGGCGGGGGCGGCGGGGGGGCGCATGCGCATGCGCAGGGCGGGCCCCGGGGAGGTGCTGCGGCGCTACACGGCGTCCATCTCGTGCGCATTCAACGCCGGCCTCGGGGGCGCCGTCCCCCTCCCGTGCCCCACGCCTCCGCCTCCTGGACCCTCGACCTCGTCCGCGGCGGCTGACGGTCGCGAGCTCTAGAGGCCGCGCGCGGCCGCGGGCGCCCCTCGTTGGCGCCTCTAGATCTTTAGCCCGCAGCGCAATATGAATTGTACAATTTTGCGATTGTGCACGTGCATTTTTGCATTGTTTCGTGTTTTCGCGGTTTTTTTAATTCATGAAAGCTTTCAAAATCAGTCTTGAATTCGATGAACATAGCCTTATGCAGTACCACCCTCCACGTCCTGAATTCTCATGTTTTGCCACGTCCAGATTGCCAAATCGACATTAATTTTTATATTGCAATACGAACGATGGCCGAACTGAGCGCATTCAAAACGCTAGAACGACGCGACCGAACGCCAGAACTATGTATACGTATACAAAATTGGCGCGTTTGAATAGACAAGACAATGAACTCGAAGCCGCGGCTGCAGCTGACGGAGCGCGCTCAACGGCGCAGGGTCTGGGGCCGGAGGGTAAACTCGAGGTACGTCGGCGTCTCCTGCCCGAAGAGCTGCCGGCCGCGGCCCGTCAGAAGACCGAGCTCGAAGCGATGCAACACGGGGCGAAATATTAATATTAATATTAATGCGAAGGTCTAGATAGAATCGAAGAATTCCGGTCCGGGATCCAGCTTGCAATCGCGGTTGTCGGTTGTCGAGCTCGAAGCGATATCGATGCGATACGGGGCGGGGGATCCGGAGGGGGCGGCAAATTAGAGGGCGCGACTTATTATAATCAAAGCGCGAAATGCGAATTCGAAGGTCTAGATCGAATCGAAGAATTCCGGGATCCAGCTTAGCACGAGTTAGGCGAGGAGGGACGGCATCCTCAGCGGGCGCACGCTGAGGAGGACGCAATCGGCGACGTCCTCCGCCTGTATCATCTGCCCCGCGCCCCGCCCCGCCCCCGCCCCCGTCGGCCCCTCGGCCCAGCGCCTGGGAGGCCAGGGCCACCGGTGGGGCCGGCCCCGGCGCTCGCTCGCGCTTGCGCGCGCGCGCGCGCCTTCAGGGGGTCCATGCCCTTCGCCTTCGTCACGCACTCAACCATCGGCGTGTTCACGTACCCCGGGCAGATCGTCACCACCTGCGCGCAGAGATCTGAAGTTAGCGGGCAGACTCTGCGGGTCGATTCGATTTCGCGATTCACGTCATTTTCGCGGGTATATTTGAGTTTCGCGGGTCGAGCGGGCTCAATTTATTTGACTTTCGCGCGCGCGGGGCGGGCCCTGCCGGACCGCGCCTTGATTTTGCGGTTGTCTCTTCGCGAAATATCTTTATTGGTATTTGATGTTTGGGTTTTGCGGGTCGAGCGGGCGGGGCGGGCGGGGCCGCGCCTTGACGCCGGTGTCCTGGATGTCGTCGGCGACGGCCTGCGAGAAGGCGAGGAGCCCGTGCTTCGCCGCCGCGTACGCCGCCTGCCGCCCGGTACCGCTGATCGTGAGCCCGGCCCCGGCCGGCGCGCGGGGGCGCATCGGTCTCGAGGCGTATGCAGAGACGTATGCGCAGGAAAACCAGGGATCGATCGCAAATACGTTGCAGCTAGGAATAGGCGTGGTTGTATTGAATTTAAACCCGGAGGGGCGCGCCGGCACACGAATTTGTGCATCGGCTGCTTGCCGGCGATGGACGAGAGGAAGACGACGGCGCGGGGCCAGGGGGCGGCCTCCCCGCCAGCGCCGCCGCTCCGAAGAATGTGCGGGAGCGCCAGGCGCGTGAGCCGCATCGGCGCAACGAGGTCCACATCCAGCGTCTGGCGCGCCGCCCGCGGGCGTTCGAAATCCGATTCTCAACGCTTTTGCGATCATATATATAATCAACCGTCGATTGCGCACGAAATCCCACTTGGAGAGGTCGGCCTCGTACGCCGGCATCTCCTCGTCCCCCACGCCGGCGGCGTTTACCTGCGCATGCGCGTCGGCCTCGAGGCAGAAGCGAAGAAACGCGTGCACTGATCATGAAGAAAAGGCGAAAATTTGAACGAACGAGGAGGTCGATGCCGCCGAGCTCGGCGACGCAGCGGCTTACGCAGGCGTTCACGTCGTCGAAGCGCGTCAGATCGCAGGCGTGGGCGACGGCCCGGACCCCGGCATGCTGCGCGCGCGGCGGCCCCCGGCCGGCGCCGCTCTCATGAGCAGATGCAGCTTGCCCCTCCATTTGCATGATACAAACCACAGCCGCCGCGCACGCGGGAGCACTTGCGAGAAACCTCGTGGAGTCGCTCCGCGTTTGTCCCGACGAGGAAGAGCGCGTAGCCCGAGTTCGACAGCGCGTGTGCGATCGCCCTGCCGATGCCTGCATGCGCATGGGAACCGCTTCGAATTCGCGAGTTTCTCGCGTTCATGATTTTCGCGAGGCGGACCGGAGGATGCGCCGGTGACGAGCGCGACGGGCGAGCGCCCTGCGAAATCGCCTCCCTCGGCTCCGAGCGGCTGAAGGCGCAGCATCTTGAAGTGTAGGCGAATCGAAGAGCTTGCAATTGCGCGCCGGCCACGTGCACTGGGCCAGCTCGAGTAAATCAAAACCCGCTCGAGCTCGATATCGAGGCTGAAGGTTGCGAAACGATATATATATTAGAAGAGCTAGAGCTCAAAGGGAGCTTGAGCGAAGGTGCGCTCGAATGGAGCTATAGCTTGAATTGAACTTCGGGAAGGCTGCTCGAGCTCACTAAGTTAAGCCGGACTGTTCGAAGCTTGAAGGAGAGGCCTAGGGGGCCCGGGCCGGGGCCGCGGCCGGGGGCTGGCCCAGTGCGCATGCATTGCGGCAACTGGTTTGTAGATCTGAGTCGCGTCCATATGCGCCCCTCAGCCGCGTGCGCACTCCCATCGCCTCTATGACCGACGGGGCCGGGGGGGGGGGGGGGGGGGGGGGGGAGGGGGAGGGGGAGGGGGGGGGAGGGGGAGGGGAGGGGAGGGGGCGCGCGCAGGTCTCGGAGCACGGCGTCTCGTCAAGCTGGTCGGAGCTGGACTTCGAACGGCGGCGGTGACGACGGGCACGACGACACTGCGGACCCCTTCCTCCCACCGCACCTCCACCACTATTAGCTATAGATAGGGCAGAGCGCACCACGGCCACGCTTTATGAGCCATCAAGCGGGCATCTTGGACCGTGCAGCTCACCATGCCAGGCTCACCGCGAGAGGACCGGCGCATATTATGTTCTGGAGGTGACTCGGTAGACTACAGCTAAAGCACCAGCTCGACACGACTAGTAGCTGTAGCACTCTTGTCATCTATCTCCTCCTGCAGTCAGCATCCCAGTATCCAGTAGGCGAGGAGCGGGGGACTGTTGTCAAGTGTGTACGAATGCAGCAGACTTTCCAAAAAAAACGCCTCTATGACCGACGTCGACACCGCGTCCCGCGGCTCCTCGCCCCCCCCCCCCCTGTACCCCAGCTCGAGCTCCCTCCTCCCCCCCCCCCCCCCCCCCCCCCGCCTGACAAGAGAGCCGCGGCAGATTGAATATTTTTAATGTGCGAGGCACGCGCGGGCGTGGCCGGGCAGCCCCTCCTCCTCCTCCTATCCCCCCTCCCTCCCTCCTCTCCCCCCCCCCCCCACACCGCCCACCTCCCCCCTCCCCCCTCCCCCCCTCCCCCCCCTCCCCCCCCCCCCCGCCCCCCGCCCCGCCCTCCGTCGACCCATGCAGGGCGCGAGCTCGAGCTCGAGGGCGTTCACTTGGATGCGGGGGGGGCGACGAGGTGCGGGGGCATGTCGAAGACCTTGCAGAGGATGTAGTAGGAGCACTCCTCCTCCTCCGGCGAGTGGTTGCTGATGTCGTACCTGCCGGGCACAAGTCAGAGATCTAGATCTAGAAGAGGAGGAGCGGGTTTCTAGGAGCTCAAGCTGATAGATGACTAAATCCAGAAGCTAAATGTCACAGCGGACCGCATCTTCTTGATGTAGAAGTTGACGGCCTCGTTGTTGTCCTTGAAGACGGTGAGGTGCACGGCGCGCAGCTTCGACTTGCGCGCGATGAGCTCGCAGATCGACATAAAGTGCCGCCCCAGGCCCTTCCGCTGTATCCTGCCCATCCCCGAGCCGCCCCGGGTCAGAGCGGCGGGCGGGCGCGGGCGCCGGGCCCGGCGGGGGCCCCGGGGGCGGGCGGGGCGGGCACCGGGGCTCGCTCTGGATCTCGTAGACGTAGAGGCTCTCGAGCTCGTTCTCCATGACGAACTGGAGGTGCACGAAGCCGATGAGGGCCCCCTCGGGGTCCGCCACCGCGCCCTGCGCCGACGTCCCCTCCCCGCCCGTGACCACCTCCCGCGCGATCAGGAACCGCGAGTCGTCGCTGCTCATCTCCCGCCGCTTCTCCCCGTCCTTCCACCCCCCCGGCTCCGCGTTCTCGTAGTGCACTGCGCCCCGCCGCTGGCGCTCGGCGGCGCGCGGCGCGCGGCGCGCGGCGAGCGCGGGCGCTCGAGCGCACCCTTCATGTTGCGCTTGAGCAGGTCGAACGCCCACTCGCGCTCCGCCTTGGTCAGCGCCTCGAACTTCTTGTACGCGATCTTCGCCTTCAGGCCGTTGCGGTCGAAGTTCCTGCGCGCGCCATGAGCGCTCTGGCGAGGGGCCAGGCGGCGACGGGCCGGCCGCAGCTAACCGGAACGGCTCGAGGCCCAGCTCGGCGATCGCATCCTCGCGCTCGTTCGCCGCCTTGATCACGGCGCGCGCGGCCTTCTCTAGGTCGTTGCGGAGCTTACGCAGCTCCTTCTTTGTCACGTTCGACATCGCGCGTCTTCCGCCGTCGCTCGGCCAACGCCCGCAGACCACGTCGCTCCCGCGCCCGCGCTGATCGTCTCTTTAGCTATGTTCGATGCAGCTGCCGATCTGCAGCTGGCGGCGCTTGGGCTGTTTGCTGCTTCTTGCTCTCCGTTGATCACCGCGTACCCCCCGCCAAGGTCGAGACCGTCGAGTGGCCGAGCCTCACCGCGGTCGAGCTCCTCGGAATGGCGCGCTTGCTCGTGCTCGCACTCGCACTGAGCGCGTTGGGCGCCTCCAGTTGCAGCGCCGCCTCGAGCAAGGACCTTTTCTGGTGCACAGGCGACTCGCAGCCGAAACAGGTGCGCGCTTCGCGCATCCCTAAGTTCCGTCTAGCTATCACTCACTTCGCGCGCGCGCGCGCGCGCTGCAGCCGCAACCACCGCTGGTTTTCTGCGCAGAGTACCGCGGCAACTCCTGCTGCAGCTTCGAGGGCTCCCTCGCCTTGCAAATGATCGTTTCCAACGTGCGGCGTGCGGCACCGCGTCTCCAATGTCCTCAGCCCGCGCAGATCTCGGCATCGCTGCGCGGCCCGCCCGCCGCGCTTTCCGCCTGCATAGAGGAGATCCGGCGCCTTGCCTGCGCAGTGGGATGGTCGGCGTGGCTCCGATGTGCAGCGCGTCCGCGCTCACCGACCCGCAGCTCGCCGTGGCGGTCGCTTCTCAGCGAGATGGCCGCGGACGGCCGCGCGGACTGCCCCGTATGCGGAACCTTCTGTGAATCCCTTCGCGACGCCTGCGACGGGCTCTCCATAGCGCCGACGACCCTCAACCCGAACGCCACCGCCGCCGACCCGGCCGTTCCCGTCGCGAACCTGACGGCGGGAGAGGCGCGCGCGCCCCCGCCGGCACTGCCCGGAGCCGACGGGGCCTCACCGCGTTGCCCGCGCAGCTCTGCTCGTGGCCCCTCGTGGAGCTCGACGGGCGCGGGCTGGGCCCCCTCCGGGTCGACGCCTCGCCGGGGCGGTGCCCCCGCGCCCTCCCTTCTTCTTCGCCTTTCGATTCAACCTGAGGGGGCGCCGCAGCCTCTGCCTGCTCCCGGAGCACGGCCGCTCCAGCTCGCTCCTCTCCACCGCGCGCCCCGCGCCGCCCCGCGCCCCGCCTCGCGCGCCACGCCGGAGCCTCTGAACCGCGCTCCCTCGCTCGCGCACGCGCAGGGCTTGTTCGCCACGGCGCTTCTGGCCGCCATGTTGACCGCTCGCCTCGTCTGGACGCGCCTGCGGTACCACGGGCGCGCCTCGTGCTCCGCCCCCCCGCCCGCCGTTCGCGCCTGCGCCTCCCCGTGACCGCCGAGGCCTCCAGATACGTGCCCATCCGCGCTGGGACGGGTGCCTGGCCCCGGTCCTCGCGGCTTACGGGCGCCCCCTCATTTGCGGGCGCAGGCAGCGCAGGCTGAACCCGAACTCTCGTCGCGCGTCCCTCGCCCGAATCCGACGCGGCCGCGGCGGGCCGTTCGCAAGCCGTGGCCGGCCGCTTCCGAATTCACAACCGCGACACGCACTTGTACAGATGTACAGCGATATAGCTAGCGGCGCAACATGCGCCCCGCGCCGAGCTCTCGAGCTCCGACAATAGCAGCACGCGCACCAGCACCAGCACCAGCAATATCAATGTCTATTTATATTGAAAAATAAAACGCTGTACAGTGATTTCAAACAGTTTCACATAGCCTAGTAGGTGCTCCTGTACATCAAATCTCACACCACACCGCGCGCGGGCTAATCTTGATCGAAGGCGGCGCATTTTCAGGGGCCCAGCAGGGCCCCACGCCGGGGCCCGCTAGACGAAGCGGGACTCGCGGTGGTGCGGGGCGGCGGGGGCGGGCCGCCGCGCCCTGCCGGGGCGGCTCGGGGGCGGGGCCAGGGCCGGCGGGCCGACCCCGAGGCTCGCCTTGAGCTCGCCTATGACGGCCCGCAGGCTGCCCCGCAGGGCGGTCGTGGCGGGGCGCGGGGGCGCCGCGGGGCGTGCGGGGCCGGCGCCCCCGCCGCCACGTCCGCCGGCGACGGCCGCTCCCGCCGGTGGGTCAGCAGCGCAGAGAGGACGGCGTCCTCCTCGGAGGCCGGCGGGAGGCGCGCCGAGGCTCCCAGGAGCCGCTCCTGAGCGGCGCGGTAGTGCGCGAGGTACTCGCCCAGCGGCCCCTCCTCGACCCGGAGGGGGGGCGGGCCGCCTCCTCCCCGCCCCGCCCCGCCCCGGCCTGCGCGCCCCGCGCCGTGCTGGCGCGCGGGGCGAGGCGCCCAGGCCCTCGATGGCGGCGACGAGGGGCGGGGGAGGACGAGGATGGAGCCGGGCGGGGCAGCGGTGCCCCGCCGGCGTCGGCGGCGGCCGCGGGCCGAAGGGCGGGGAGCCCAGCAGGGAGCGCGAGGCGGGGGCGGAGGCCGGCCCTGGGGCGGCCTCGGCCGCGGGGCGGAGGGTGAAGGAGGGGAGCTTGGGGAGGGGCTGCGTCTGGCTCGCAGAGGGCGGGGAGCCGGCGGCGCCGGGGGGCGGGCCGGGGGGTACGGAGGAGTCCAGGGAGCGGGCGAGGGCGCCGAGGGCGAGGGGGGGCACGAGGGGCCAGAGGGCCACGCCGGCCGGCAGCGAGAGGCGCCGCATGGAGCCCTGCGCTCCGCCTTAGCCCAGCGAGAGCCAAAACGAGGCTGGGCGGGGCGGGGCGCGGGCTCGCCGAGCGAGTCTGGAGCGGCCGGGACGACCCGAGGTCGCCGCTGGAGAGGGGCTTGGAGCGGCGCGGGGGGCCAGCCCCCTCCTCGCCCCGGTCGTCGGCCCCGCCCTCGTCGAGGCCGGCCTCGCCGCCCCGCGAGGGCCGCCGCCAGGAGCGCAGCGAGGCCCGCGAGGACCCGTGCTGCTGCTGCTGCTGCTGCCCGGCGGCCCCTGCCCCTGCGCCTGGGCCTGGGCCTGGGCGTGCGCGCCGGCCTGCAGCCGCCGCTCCTCCCGGCGGCGCCGGCTGCGCTCCTCGCGCCGCAGCGCGGCCATCGCCGCCTGCGCCGCCTCCCGCGCCCCGGCCGCTCCGCAAAGGCCTCCGCCCTCCGGCCGGGGGCGATGCCGGCGGCGCCGGGTGCGGATGCGGGTGCGGGTGCGGGTGGGGTGCGGGGCGGCGGGGCGGGCGGCTGGGGGTGCTGCTGCCCCGGGCCGGAGGGGCGGGGACGACCCGGGCTTGATCCCGAGCGTCGTGTGGAACCTGCGGACACGGCGCGGGCCTTCAGCTGGAGGGGCGGGGCGGGCGGAGCCGGCGGGCGGGGGCGGGGGCGGGCCTGTGGTGCGGGGCGCGCCCCGCGAGGGCGTTGTGGGAGGGGGCCCGCCGGCCGCACCCGCCCGCCATCAGCGGCGCCTCGCAGCTGCGCCCCGCGCACGCGTCAGGCCGGGGGCGGCCAGGCGGGCGGGGCGGGCGGGGCGGGCCTGGCGACGGCGCGGATGCTGTCGAGGCGGGCGCGGTCGAGGGCCTCCCGCCGATCCGCCTCCGCCCGCAGCAACTGCCCCGCCTCGTCCGTCAGGTCTGCCCCCGCCCGCCCGCCGCCTCCCCGTCAGCTCCGCCGCGGGCGGGGCGGGGCGGGGCGGGGCGGGGCGGGGGCGCGGACGGGCGAGGAGCTCGGCGCGGGGGCAGTAGAGGAGCTCGCAGGCGGTCTCGGCGACCACCGTGCTCCCCGCCGGCCGCTCCAGCAGCACCTGCGTGCGGAGGCGGCCCCTCAGAGGCGGGGCAGGCGGGGGCGGCGGGCGGCGGGGGCGGGGCCTCGCCTCGTGGACGCCCAGGATGGAGTTCTCGGCGAGGACGGAGAGCGCCACCGGCACCCGCGGCCGCTGCCCGCCCCGCCCTCAGGGGGTGCGGGCGGGAGGGGCAGGGGGCGCGGGAGGGGCGGGGGCGGGCCTGGGTGATGGGGACCTGCGGGGTGAGGACGCTCACGGGTTGCGGCGCGATCTCCCACGAGAGCTCCACCTCCCTGCGCGAGCGAGCGAGGGCAGAGGGGGCGGGGGTGGGCGGGGAGCGAGCGCGGGGGACGAGAGGGCGGGCGGGCGGGCGAGAGGGCGGGGGCACCTGCTGACGCGGCAGCAGCCGGAGCGGAGGACGAAGATGCCGGGCACGGGCCGCCCCTCCTCCATCAGCACTGCCCGCCCCCGCCCCGCGTCGGTTTGGCGGGGCGGGGCGGGGCGGGGAGGGCACCGGTGTGGCGGGGGACGGAGCGCCGCGAGAAGACGCTCGCCAGCTGCGCCGCCCGTCGGCGCGGCGGGCGGCGGCGGGGGCGCTGGGGGCGGCGCCCGGGGCGCCGGAAGGAGCGCGAGGGATCTGTGGCTAGGTGCTTTCTCGCGGGAAGCACGCCTGGCGCCCCTTCCACGCCTCTTGGCGCCCCCGCCGCCCGCCCCCCCCCTCCCCCCCCCCCCCCCCACCTTGGTGAAGCGGTCGAGGCGCAGGGCGTGGAAGGCTGCGAAGCGGCGCAGGTACTCCAGCTTCCCCGCCAGCTCCCGCTCCTTCCACCGCCTGCCCCGCCGAGGAGAGAAGAGGGTGAGGGGCGGGGGGAGGCGCGGGGGGTTCCGGGCGGGCCTGAGGGTGCGGTCGAAGTCGCGGCGGTCGAGGACGGCGAGCTCGAGGGGGCCCGCCTCCCCCGCCGTCACCGACGCGGACCGCGGCTCCGACTTGATCAGCGCCAGCTCCCCGAACGCATCCCCCGCCTTTCCGAGCGCGCGCCCAGTCAGCGGGGGCCAGCGGGCGGCCCTGCAGGGGCCCGGCCCCGCGTCACCTTGAGGCAGGCGAGGAGGACGCGGGAGGGCGGGGGCCCCCCGCCCCAGGGCGACGCAGGCGCCGCGTCCGGGCGAGGCGAGGGCGCGGGGGGCTCCGGCGAGGTCGAGACCAGGCCCTCGAGGCCGTGCCCGTACCCCCCTTCGAATCGGTCCCCGTCCCCGGACACCAGCGTGGACCCCACAGAGCTCCGCCTCCGCTGCTGCCGCGCGGCCGCGGGCGGGGCCAGGCCCTCCGCCCGGGGGGTACCCGCGGCCGCGCCCCGGCGCCCCGCGTGCTTCCACACCTCCGCCGTGCCCTGCGCCCCGCCGGCGGCTCGGGAGGGAGCGGGGGGTCGCGCGGGGAGGGGGCGCGGCGCACGCCGAGGACGATGTAGAAGGTGGAGGCCTCCTCCCCCTCCAGGAAGACGTGCTCCCCCGGCAGCCTCCGCAGGTACGACAGGCAGCGGCTGCCGGGCGCATCGGCGAGGGGCGTCGGCGGGGGGCCCGGGGAGGGGGGGCGTGGGAGGGGGCGGGGGCGCGCCAGATCTCGAGGAGGACGGACTCGTCCATGGGGTTCTGCTGGAAGAAGCGCGCCTCGCGCACGTGCACGAGCAGCTTCGAGAGGTCCCGGATCGTCCGCGCCTCCGGCCTGCCCGCCCCGCTCGGCACGGAAGGGGGGGGGGGCGGGGGGGGGGGGGGGGGGGGGGAGGATGGCGGGGTACGCCGCACTTCTTGAGGAGGAGGTCGCGGAGGTTCGTGTCGTCGCGGGCGATGACCGTCGCGGAGCGCGGGACGGTGCGCGGGCCCGCGGGCGCGGGCGTGGGCGAGGGCGTCGCCGCGTGCGGCGGGGCCGCCGCCTCGCTCTGCATCGCCGCCGAGATCGCGACCTGCGCCAGCGAGGCGGCCATGCTGATCCGCCTCGACTGCGCGCCGGCCGGGCCCCCGCGTCGGCGGCGGCGTGGGGGCGTGGGGGCGGGCGGGCGGGGCCACTGCGGCGGCGCGCACGCTGCCGGAGGCGGCGGCGGCGGTCGCGGCCGCCACAGAGACCGCCGAGCGGAACTGCGCGGCGCTCGAGCTCGGCGGGCGGGAGGGGCGGGGCGCGCGAACCACGTCCGAGAGGCGGCGGCGGCGCTCCTCGGGCGTCTCAGCGTGCTCGCCCGGCTCCTCCCCCGACGGGGCGCGCCGCTCCTCGCCGCCCTCCCCCTGCGCGCCGCGCGTGACGCCGGGCGGAGCGCGCGAGGGGGCGGAGCTCGCCTTGGCGCGCGCGAGGCTCCGGTCGGACCCGCGGGACCCGTTCGAGCGGCTGGGGGAGAGGCGCCCTTCGCCAGGGGCCTCCCCGCGGCCCGCGAGCGACCGCAACGAGACTTCGAGGTGCTTCTGCTTCTTGCCCGAGACCTTCCCCTGCAAGGACGCGTCCCCGCCGTCCGCGCCGCCGCCGTCCTCTGCCGATTTCGGCTGCGCGCCGGTCAGCGTTCAGCGCTCGCGCCTCGATAGCGGGACGAAGCACCCGAGCAGCGGCGGAATCCTGACTCGACAAGCTCGAGTCTTCGGGCCCAGATAGGAAGAGCTTCGGGCCGCGTATGCTGTCAGCGCCCCTGCCGCCGCCACCGGCATGGCCGGTCTCCGATGCCATCAAGTCCCTTTGGAGGCCGGACAAGCTGGACGTCGACGCTCGGTTTGATCGGCGAGTTGACGGCAGCTAGCAGATCTAGAGCTAGAAGGAGCTAGCTACAAGCCTAGAGAATCCAATTTGTTGGAATTCGCGACGACTCGCCGGGCGGCGCCAGCAAGCATGTCGACGTCGACGTCGGCTTGGTTTCAGCTTGGCCTGTACCCCCGACTCCTCCCTACTTCGAATTCGTCTAGATCTATCATACGGTATACGTAGTATTTGAATTGATATGAATCAAGTTCAGCATCACAAAGAAATGTCCGTATGCGAGATGGAGATCGAGTTCTGAAGAAGGAGCCCGTCAAGGCGGGCTGGCCCCGCCTAGATCTAGATTCACACGCGAAATAAGAAACAGGCGACCGACAAGAAATTGGAGGGCTGCGCTCGCACGCGCTGTACAGGTCCGGGCAGCCGCCCGCCGAAAGGAGGAGAAAATGCCGAGGGCGAGGGTGCGGGGTAGGGAGCATAAATACACATAAGAAGGAAGGCGATGTGGTAAAATCTATGTGCAGTGGGGCGCCCGCGCCGAGGCCGGGGCGGCCGGGGCGGCCCCCCGAGGCGGCGGCGGGGGGAGGCCGCGCCGCGCCTCGCCGTGCCGGGGGCGGGGCGGGGGCGCCTCAGAGGAGGGCGAAGGGGCCGACGTCGGCGTCGAACTTCTCGTCGCTGCCGATGACCACCATCTGCCCCCGCCGCCGCCGCGTCGGGCCCCGCCGCCCCGGGGGGCCCCAGCGAGGGAGTGCCCGGGTCCCCCCCCGCACCTGGTAAGTGCCCTTCATGCAGCCGGCGATCTCCCCGTTGCCGAGGCGCCTGCGGGGGCGGGCGGGTGAGGGGGCGGGGGCGGGGGGGAGGGGGCGGGGCGGGGCGGGCCTGTTGAGGCTGATCGGGCACGCGGACGTGTACTCGAAGCTCTTCCCGGGCTCCAGCACCGGCGTCTCCCCGACCACTGCCCCCCGAGAGACCGCCGGCGTCGGGAGAGGCGGCGCGGGGGGGCGGCCTGTCGGGGGCGCGCGCGCGCGCGGGGCAGGCGCACGCACCACCCGGCCCGCGGACGTGCTCGATGTTGCCGTCGGCGTCCTTGATGACCCAGTGCCTGGAGAGCAGCTGCACCGTCTCGTCCCCCTCGTCTGCTCGCCGGCAGCGGTGGGCCCGGGCGGGGCGGGGCGGGGCGGGGCGGGGCGGCAGGCGGGGCGGGCGCACTGGTGATGTTGATGGCGTACGCGAAGAAGAAGTAGTTGTCGTCCGGCGAGCTCCGGTTCGGCACCAGGTACGAGCGCGCCCGCACCCGCACGCCCTGCCCCGCCCCCGCCGCGTCGGCGCGCGGGGGGGCGGGGGCGGCGGCGGCGGCGGCGGCGCGCACGTTCGTGGAGACGTCGCTGACGTTGGAGATCGGGAAGTCGCTGATGCCCTCCTTGGGCTCGTTCAACGCGTCCTCGGAAATGCTGAGGAGCTCGTCCCGGATCTTATGCGCGCGTGAGCGGAGGACCGGCGGCGATCGGCGACGGCGGGCCGGCCGACCTGCGCGGCGAGCTCGTACTCCTCCGCGGCGACCGCCCGAGCCATGTCCTCGCGCAGGAACCTGCGGTGGGCGGCGTGGCGTCGGCGCTGGGGCCAATCAATCATCCTCAGAGGGCATTTGACCGCGCTCGGAGGCCAACATCCGTCTTCGCGAGCTCCTTAAGCTCTGCGAGCCACTATGAGCGCATGTATGCAGCCGGCCGCCACGGCCTGCCGGCCGGAGCCTCGGTAGATCTAGAACGAACCGCTCTGAAGCTGAGCTGCCTGCGAATAATCTTCGGCAGCAACGGCAGACTCGATGTCTTTCAGAAGCTGCTTCGCAGCTGGGCTGGGATGAAGGGCGGTCGCGCTTGTTGGGGTCTCGGCGACAATGCGGCCAATGAATCTCGCGGCCGGGGCTGGGGTGGCCTGGACACCGAATCGAACGCGAACACCCAACCAAGCCTTCTGGAAGCTTCCTACGCGCTGGGCTGCACGCGCTTCTGGGAGCCGACCACTGCACGCGACCACGCGGGCCGCCCGGATGCACGCCACAGGCGCACCCGCGCGAGCCGACAACGCCGAAGGAACGCCCGGGCCGAGGCTGAACATCCTGCCTGCACCGACGAACGCGTACCCCCCGATGCAGTACTCCCCCAGGTCAACTGACCTTCGTCAAGTGATCAACTGACCTTCGTCAAGCGACTCAGTGAGGCGCCGAGCCACCGACAACATCCGCCTGCTCCCGAAATAGCATTCCGGCTCCTTTGGCCGCAGGCCACCGAAGTTGTTCCCTCTCTCCAAGGTACGCGATCTGATCGGTCACTTGACGAGCCAACTTGTGTGACCTCAATGTCAGGTCACATACGTCTTCTGACGCCGAGCTTAAGAGGAGAGCTCATCAGGCAGCCGGGCATTCGTACTTCAGCTTGCTCAACTTCACCACTGGCATTCGACCTGCTCAAGCTTCGGCGCCAGCTCTACCGCGAGCGGAGAGAGATCAAGAATGTCGGATGTCATAGACAGGCGAGCGCAAGAACTGCCGGCCGCGGCTCTCGCAGCGGATGCGGAGGCGGCGGCACCAGCACTGCGGCCAGCCCCTCGACCAGCGCGACGGTTGTACGGCAGGGCCGCGCTCCCAATCCAAACGATCGTGGACATGGCTATGGAGTGCATACAAAATTGCCCTGATCTGGGGCGGAGAGCAAGGATAGTCGGACGACTCGCGCCGCTCCTGCACCGGCGACCAGGGGTGCGCAGAGCCATCCTAGAGGCCGCCGCGAATTCCGTCGCTTAAATAGAGGCTTTCAGGCGAGCGTTCCTCTGCGCGTTCACCGAGCCCCCTCTCGCTGCGCAGACGAACCCCGGCGGGCGCCAGAGGATCGTGGAAGAGCTGCAGGAGATCCTGGGCGACCTCTACCCCGCGCTGGTCGCGAGGATCGCCGACGTGGTGCCGCTCCTCCCGGTGCGCGGCGCGGCTCGAGCTTCACGCGGGGACGTTCGCGTTCGGGGCGCTCACGGGGCGGGGCAGCTGGACGTGGAGTACGAGGCGCCGGTGCTGGAGCCGCTCGTGGCGTCGTTCCTCTCGGAGGCGCAGCAGGCGACCTTCCGCGCGCTGGAGCCGGAGCACCGCAGGCGCTACTGCCACAAGCTCCTGCTCAACAACCCCGGGGTCCGCGGCGCCGCTCCGACCCCGATCGCGCCCGAGCCGGCGGCTCACGGGCGAGCGCGCGCGCAGCTGAAGGCGCTCTACAGGCGGAAGCTCGCGGAGCGGGGCCTTGCGTGCGTCGAGGCCGCCGGCCCCTCGGTTCGGGCCGGCGCGGGCCGCTCACGAGTGCGCGCAGGGGCGACTCGCCGGCGGCGAAGCGCAGGCGGGCCCTTGCCGTCGTCTGTGAGACCACGGCCCCCATCCCCGCGCCCGAGGCGGCGGCGGCGGCGGCCGCCGCCGCCAAGGAGGAGGATCCGGAGGAGCGCGCCCCCGAGCCCAAGCCCAAGCGGGAGGCGGAGCCCAAGCGCGAGATCGAGCACCACGCCCCCGAGTGCTGCGTCTGGTGCGCCCCGGCCCCGCCCCGGCCCCGCCCCGCCCGGCCCGGCCCTCTCCTCCCCCGCTGAGCGGCGCGCGGGCAGCCGGGGCGGGGCGCCGTCGGTGCTGCTTCTGCCGTGCAAGCACCTCGCCTACTGCGGCTGCTGCTGGGCAGAGCCGGCGCAGCGCCGGCGCCTCCTCGGCATGGGGTGCCCCCTCTGCCGCGCCTCCATCGACGCCTTCATCCCGGGGGTCGTCCTGCCTTGATTGCGGGGGTCGTCATGCCTTGCGAAAAGGCCTTCCGTTTACGTATACGTATGAGCTTCTTGTTCTTAAGGCATAGATCCCTGAGACGTCGACCCCCGAATATCATAAACATAAATACTTTAGTGCGCATAAATCTTTCTGGCGCGGCAGCTGTGCGCATTTTCCGTCCCCGTAGGCCGGGGGCCTCGCGCATTATGTATATCGCATTTCAAATACTGTAGTATACTATGCTTCACTCTCGACGTGTTCACCGATCTCTTAGTGCTTAATAGACTTTACGAGTAGAGTTCTCGTTCTCGTATTTTAGTCCGAACATGTAGAGCGGTAGAGCGTTTGCGGTCACAATGCGATGAACAGCGGTCTGAACAGCGGTAGAGCTGCGATGGTCTGCAGCTGGTCTTTCGTTCGCAGTGGAGTGTGAAGCAGTCGCAGAAGAAGCGTTATGTGCACGACAAGAAATTGAGAATTATAATGATCGGATCAGATCAGAGCAAGCGGACGTCCCAGCGGGGGAGGAGGGCGCGGAAGCGGCGGGCGGCGGCGGCGCAGGCCGGCCCCTCGCCGAGGCCGCCCCCGGGGACCCAGAGCTCCAGCCCCGCCCCGCAGCCGGGCCCAAGCCCCCGGCCGCCCCCCGCCGGCTCCAGCGCGCCCAGCGGCGCCAGCGCCGCTTCAAAGGCGGCGGCGTCTCGCGGGGGCCGCAGAGGAGGCGGGCGTGGCGCAGGCGGCGGCAGGCGGCCAGCGCGGCGAGCTCGGCGCCGGCGGCTTCGGGCCCAGCGCCGTGCGGCGGTACGAGACGAGCGCGCCGCGCGCCGCGCGGAGGAGGCCGGCCGCCCGCTCGGAGACGGGGTCGGGCCCGGGGGCCGCCGGCGCCCAAGAGGCCACGGGGTGCAGGGAGAGGGAGAGGTCGCGCAGGGCGGGGAGGGCGGGGAGGGCGGCGGCGAGGCCGGCGAGGCCGGAGGCGACCCCCCCGGTGCTCCCCTCCAGCCGCACCCGGAGCCTCTCCAGGCCCCAGAGCCGCCCGAGGGCCAGCGTCTGCCCCTCGTCCCCGGCGGCAGGGGCGAGGCCCACGGCGAGCTCCCTCAGCCGCCCCAGCGCCGCCAGCTCCTCGTCCGCCGGCGCCTCCGAGAGCACGTACCCGTCGCCGTCCGCCAGCGCCAGGCTTCGCAGGGAGCCCTGCGCCCCCGTCGCACTGGGCGAACGTGTGCGCGTGCGAATCGAGGGCGGGCACCAGTCTCTGAAGGGGGGCGAGCGAGGGCACGTGGTACTCGCGAGCGCAGGGTCGCCGAGCAGCCAGCGGCCCCGAAAGGCTCAGAGCCTCCAGCGTACCCCGCTCGCCCACCGCCTCCACCAGCGCAGCCAGCGATGAGTCCGCCAGGGGTAGGTCTGCGCATAGTTTTTGAGCGCGGGTGAGGGATACGGGATTTCGGGAGGGGTACGCGGTTACCAAGCTGCAGACGACGGAGGCAGCGGAGGCGCCCGACCGTGCGCATAGCGGCCTCTCCGAGCCCCTCGCGGAGTTCGAACGTGTCGGCGCTTTTCCGGCCAGCCAGGCGCAGCTCCTCAAGAGAGGGGTACATCTCCGCGACGGCCTCCACGACCTTGAGCGTCGGGGACCAGTACCCCGCCTCTTCGCCTGCGTGCGGTTCGGCTCCGGCGGGGTCCGGGTTCCTCCCTACCCCTCTCCCGGCGCGCACCCCTTTCCTCCTTCTCCTCTTCGCCTTCTTCGTCGTCGATGGGGGCGGGCGCGCAGAGGCCGAGCGACGTGAGCGCGGGGGCCGCGCCGGCCAGCGCCGCCACGAAGGGGCCGTCCGCGTCGCAGTACCCCGCCAGGTCCAGCCGCCGCAGCGCCGGGAGGCCGCGCAGGCCCGCGAGCAGCGCCTCCAGCGTCGCGCCCGCTGCATGGGGCGCGTGAGCGACGCGGCGGAGGCGGGGCCGGCGGGGCCGCGCGCCGGCGGCGGGTCGCGCACTTGGGGCGGCGAAGGCGAAGGTGCGGTCCGGTATGTTCAAGTCGATGCGGAGCTCGACGAGCGTCGAAGCGGAGCGCTCCGCCAGCGCCGACGCCAGCGCGGCCGCGTACGCGTGCCGCGGCGCCACGCCTCGCACGACCGCGGCAGCCGACGGCGGCTTCGGCGGGACCGGCTTGCGCACGCTGCCCCAGTTGCGGCGGGGCGGCCGCGGCGGCACCGCGGCGACGTCGGCGTGGCACAGGCTGACGCGCTGCAGGCCTCCCAGCGAGCGCGCCATCTTCAGGACCTGCGGATCGAATTTGATCTGGAGCCGGCGCGGCGCCGGCGCTAGCGCTCGAGCTGTAGCAGCGCACGCTCTCTGCGACGCTCGGGCCAGGTGCACGCGGCTCGGAAGTCCACGCATCCACGGCGAGCTCCGATGCCAGCAGCGAGCCGCCGCGCGCGCGCTCACCCCACGCGTCGATCCGGAAGTCCGGCGGCAGCTGCAGGTCCAGCGCCTCGAGGTCGTGGTGCGGAGGATGAATACCGATAATCGGCCAGACAACTCCGAGCAACGCTGAGGCGATGCGCCGACTGACGAGGGCCAGCCTGCAAGCCTCCCAGGCCTTGTCCAAGCCAACCAGCCGTATGACCTTGTCCAGTATCGCGTCGGGGAGCGATTCCAGCAGCGACAATCCAGTCGGCGCTGGTGCAGGCTCCGCTAGGATCCTCGCTAGAGCTAAGCTGGCCGGGGGCTCGCGGGGCTGCGACTCCTTAAGCTTCGAGCTGGGACCGGCGGAATCGCACTTGGCGCGCTTCCTCGGCGGCATCTGCACTGAAGACGCCGATTGCCGGCTCCGGACGTCGACTGAGTTGCGTGGCCGTAATGCGTGCTGCTGGGCTGCTTGTACCCCCAACCGCCAGCGTGGCTCCTTAAGTGTCGCGGTGCGAAGATGGTAGACACAAGGTGCGAATGCGCGGCGCGCAGCTAAAGCGCGTGACGTCCGGCGGCGCACGCGTCGCCGGTCATAGCGACCGCAGCCCTTCAGCAGCGACCGCACGTTCCCCTCGGTGTCCGACGCACGCGCTGATCCCGCATCGATGTCTGTGCGCAGCTATGAGCTCTCGTGGCTCGTCGAGGAGTCCGCGTTGTCGCCGCGCGGCGGAAAGAAGGGTGAAGAGAAGTTCAGGATGACGCTGCTGGAGGTCCTGGCACGTGAGGGTTCGTTTGCGATGTTTCTTTTTAGCACGCGATGGTTGTGCCGCGCCGGCTTTCATCGGGCGTTGACGCGCCAGGCACCGCTGCCGTTTGACGCCTCGTCCACAGGCATCATGAGCGTCCTCAAGCAGCTTGCGGACGATCTCAGCCACAGCCGCTCCTCTCGGCGCCTGCGGCTCCTGATGCAGTCGCACGAGGTCCGCGCCGGGAGGTCGGAGTCTCGCAGCTCCGGCGGATCCCTGACGTAACGCCCGCAGGTCGTCCAGCAGCTCTCGGCGTTGCGCGAGGAGCAGAACACGGCCGTTCGAGCGCTGATTAAGAACCATGGGGCGCTCGTCGCGGAGGCGCGACCCCCGCCCCGCCCCGCCGGCCGGCCGCCTCACCGACATTTGATCCGCAGCGGGACGACGCGTGCCAGGACCGAGAGGCGGCGGCGAAGGACCTGGACGCGCTCCTGCGGAGCCTGGACGCGGCGCGGGGCTCCCTCGTCCGCCTGGAGTACCACGCCCGCTCCCTCCTCCACCTCCCCGAGGCCCGCGGTGCGGCCGCGCCCCGCGCCCCGCGCCCGTCCCGCCCCCCCGCCCTCACGCGGGCGCTGCAGGCCTGCGAGTGGTGCTGGAGGAGCTGCGGGCCGAGCGGGCGCCGCTGCCAGTCTTCGGCGGGTCGACGCAGGCGCTGGCGGCGCTGGCGAGCCCCGGGGGCGGGCAGGAGGAGGGGGCGGGGGCGGGGGCGGCGGGAGCCTCGCCGGGCGGCCTCTCGCGGCACGCCTCGCTCTCCGTGGCGGCGGCCAAGACCGACCGCGAGCGCGCCGACAACGCCGCCCAGGTGCCCCCGATCCCCGGGCCCGGGGGCGCCCCCGCCCCGGCTGAGGCCTTCCGCAGTGGTCGCCGCGGCGGGTGGATGCGGAGCGGCAGCGGCGGCACCGGGCGGTGGGCGCCGTGCGTGAGCTGGTGGCCCGCGCGGTGGCCGTCCCCGCGCCGGCGCCGCCCCTCCACGCCGAGCTCGCCTCGGCCCTCCACGAGCTCTGCACCGACGCCGAGCAGGCCCGCCCCCCGCCCGCCCCCCGCCCGCCCGCCTTCCTCCCCGCGCCCGCCCCGACTCCCCGCCCGCAGCTCCTCGCCGAGAACGAGTCGCTGCGGGAGGCGCTGGCCGTCGCCAGGCGCCGCCCTTCGCCCCGCGACCGCTCTCTTCGCTCGAGCTCTAACGCGGGGCGCGCCGGCGCAGGGCCCCGCCCCTCCCGGACACCGCGACGCCGCGCAACGCCCCGACGGTCCGGACGGCCGCGCAGCCGCCGCAGCCGTGGGCCTGACGGGGCGGGCAGGACGAGACGGGGAGCCCGCAGAACACGCCCGAGTGGCGCGTCCGCATGCTCCGCCAGGCGCGCCCCGCCCCGCCGGGCCCCTCGCCCCGCCCCGCCCCGCCCCGCCGAGCACTGCGCCGCTCACGGCGGCCGCAGAAGACGGCGCTGCAGAAGGCGCTGGGGCAGGCGCGGGACCAGCGGGACGCCCTCGCCCGCGAGCTACAGGCCGAGATCCAGAGGTCAGTCGCCCGCGCGGGGCGGGGCGGGACCCGCCCCCGCCCGACTCCGCCTCGCGCAGGACGGGCCAGCTGCGGGAGCTGCTGCAGAAGGAGCAGGCGCGGGCGGCGCGCTCGGCGCGGGAGCGGGCGGCCCTCTACAAGCGCATCGAGGAGCTCGAGTCCAAGGCGCCCCCCCCCCCCCCCCCCCTCCCTCCCCTCTTCCCCTCCCATTCCTCCTCCTCCTCACGCGGGGCGCCGACGGACAGTTCCTGGGGGACCGCCCGCCCTTCAGGGTGCCGATGCCGCGCCCCCGCGAGACGCACCTCGAGGCCCTCAAGTTCCAGCTCCAGTCGGCGCGCCCCGCCCCGCCCCGCCCCGCCCGTGCTCGCTGGCTGAGGGTCTCGGCGGGGGCGGGGCGCAGTGCGAGGCGCACATCGACGTGCTGGAGCGGCGGCTGAGGAAGGCGCGCGCCGGGGAGCGCTCCCGCCGCAACAGTGGCGCCAGCACCGCCCTGGGCCTCCCCCTCTCCCCGGGCAGCACCCTGGGCGCGCCCCTCTCGCCGGGCGGCGGCTGGGGCTCGGCGTCGGCCCCCGGCAGCTCGCCCCCGCCGATGCCGGCCTCGCCGGCCTCGCCCTCCCGGGGCCGGGGCCGAGGAGTCGGCCCTCGCCCACAAGCTCGCCGCCGCCGAGGCCCGGGTCCGCCCGCCCCGCCCCCGCCCCGCGCCTCGCCTCGCCCCGCCGCCCCGCCCCGCCCGCCTCACCTTCCTCCAGATCCGGGAGCTCACGGAGAAGCTGGAGGAGGAGGGGCACGGGGCGGGGCCCCTCTCCCGGGGCCCCCGCCCGCGGGCCACGAGGCCGGCGCCAGCCCCGCGAACCCCTTCGAGGCCCGCATCCGCACCCGCTTCGCCGCCGCCGCCGGCGCCGCCGCCGCCGCCTCCGGCTCCGGCTCCGGCCCCGGCGCCCCGGCCGGCGGCTCGCCCGACGCGCCCTCGTACCCGTCCCGCTGGCGAGCGCGCGGTCGGGGGCCGGGGAGGGGCCCGGGTCCCCCGAGGAGGGCTCGCAGGAGTGGGCGCGGGCCGCCTCGTGCGCGCCGAGGCGCACATCCGCTCCCTCCTGCAGACCCTCTCCGACGCCCTCGCCGAGCCCGGCACGCCCGCCCGCCCGGGGGCGGGGGCCCCGCACGCCGGCCCCGGCGGCGACGACGAGGCGGAGGACGCGCTGGTGCGGGACGCGGCCGTCGCGGCGGCCGAGGCCTCCTCGGCGCTCACCGCCCTCGCCGGGCCCCGCGCCCTCTCCCGCCCCTCCTCCCTCTCCCGCGCCTCCGCCGCCGCCGCGCTGGCCGCGGCGGCGGGACCCCGCCGGGCGGGTCGCTGCCGGTGCGGCTGAGGGGCGAGCAGCCGCAGCAGCAGCAGCCGCAGCCGCAGCAGGCGGGGCTCCCCCGCTCCTCCTCCAAGCCCCGCCCCGCCCTCGTCCAGGGCGGCGAGTCCGTCTTCTCCGCCCCCGCCGCCCCGAGGCCGCCCCCGAGGCCCCGGCCCCGAGGCGCCGGCCGCGGAGCAGGCGCCGGCGCCGGCCTCGCCGGGTCCCGCCGAGGGGGCCCCGGGCGAGGGCGAGGAGGCGCCGGCCTCTCCGGCCTCCCCGGGGGCGGCCTCGGCGGAGGGCGGGGCGGGGTGCGAGGCGGGGGCCGGGGAGGGCCAGGCGGGGGCGGGGGGCGAGGCCCTCCCCGGCAGCGGCGTCATGTACCGCCTGTAGCCGCAGAGCAGATCCCCGCGCAAGGTGGCACCCGCGTGCAGTCCACGAGCACGAGGGCCTCGTAGCTATGGGGAGGTAGGCCCAGCACTGGTGCGATGACGAGCCGGGCCCCCGCGCGCGCGCCAGGCCGCGGACGGGCCGCCGCCGGCCCTTTTTCTGGCTTGCAATTGATCCTGACGGCCCTCCGCGGCCGGCCCCTGTGTGTTGACGCTTTGATTTGTTCCTTCCTCGTTTCGAATGAACTACACACGCTGTCACTAAACCCATCACACATGAACGCATCGCATCAACTATAGCTACTGAACGAAGTGCACGTGGCGCGGGAGGGATTGCAAGGCTGGCGGACAGAAACATGCGAATTCCGGAAAGCTGGCTACTTGTCTAGTCGAGAAGGGCGCGCGAACGCGCGAAGCGGATGGGTCTCGGCGCGGGGGGGCGCACTGCAGTGGCTGGGGGAAACTAACGGAGTAAGGGGCTAGCTAGCTACCTTTCCTGGCGCGGAAGACTACTATATAGATATGTATAGATATATAACACGGATGTCGATCATCTGATGGACGGCGTGGTTTTCGTCCATCGGGAAGCGGAGAGTTCGAGGGCGGTCCTAAAACGCATGAAAACCAGGGGCCGGGGCGGCCGGGGCGGGCGGGCACAGAGCAGTCGCGATCGTATGCGAGGCAGAGAACGGGGCGAGGGCTCAGAGGAGGGAGGAGAGGTCCTGGCCGTGGGCGAGGGCGAGGGCGACGGCGCCGTAGAGCTCGGCGTACTGCTCGCTCATCTCGCCCGACGAGGGTACCCCCGCGTCGCCCTCCGCCCCCGTCGACGGGTCCACGTCCTCCTGCGGGGTACCGCCGCGTCAGAGGGACGGCGCAGCGCGATCAAATCCGCGGCGCGCACCGCGACGGAGTGGTCGCTCGGGTCGGCACCCGCCTGCTCCTGGTCCGACGTGTCTACCGTGAACTTGTACGCGTCCAGCCGCTTGCTCATGCTGCGGAGAGGCCCGTCAGCGGCCGCGGTGCGGGGCGCGCGCGCGAAACGCCCGCACCAGCGTAGGCTTTCAAGGACGATAGGGAGCGGCTTCCCGGCCTCTTGCTGCATGGTCTGCAGGATCTCCTGGGTGGAGATCATCGCCTTGACGAACTTCGCGCCGGAGGATCCGCCCCGCTGGGAGCTGCATCCCTCATCCAGGCTGCGCGGCGAGAGCTTCCGCTTCTCGTGGAGAGCGGCCTGCGCGCGCCGTCAGGGCCCGATAAACCTCACGAGGAAGCATAACGCACGCTAAAGGGGACCTCGGGGGTGCGAAGGGGAAGGGCGACCTTGTTCGTATCATCCGAAAGCACGGGCCTGCCCGGGCCCGAGGCCTTCGCGGCGGCGAGCGCGGGTGCCGTCCAGCCAGCTGCAAGGTTTCGACCGGTCCTGGACGACAACTGGCTGAGGACATCCGGGGACTGCGCATGGCGCGATCTGGTCAACACGCGACCGCACGCGACGGTCTGGTTCTGGGGGCTCACGCGCTGGGCCCAGCTCGACGAAAAGCTCTTCAGATGACCATCCAACCCAATGGGCTTGCGAACAGGGGTCCGCTCGCCTTCGTCGTCGCTGCTCTCGGGAGACCGCGGTGCTTCCCGTAGCGCGCCTGGGTCGATGCGAGGCATGGCTATGAATGCCGGATGCTGGGCGAGCAGCCGGCCAGCTGTTTGCGAGAGTTTCCGCTGTTTTTCACCGGCTCGTTGAGTCGACGTTGACCAATAGGGGGGTACGAGCCCTCGCCACCGACCGCTCCGCAGACCGCTCCGCAATGTGAATCTCGCTCGCCGCGCGTCGCTAAGCCGAGATTGATTCTAGATCTGTGCTTGCTAGTCGAGCGATCAAGGGCGAGGTCCGCGACCAGCTGCAGCCGCGCGATGGACGACCAGCCAGCGAAGCGCGCGAGGCGCGAGGCGAAGGCGGAGGCGGGGACGGAGGCATCGGCGCCGCGGCCGCAGCCCGGCGCGCCGAGCGGCGCCGTCGGCCGCGGGCCGGCATCGCTGCCCGACCACGTGCGGTGCTCCGCGGACGTCGACCCCTCGCACCCGTCACTGCGGTTCGAGGCGCGCCTTTAATCCACGCGCGCGCCGCCCCTCGCGCTGCGCCGCGCCGCTCACGCCGGCGGCAGTACGTGGACGAGCAAGTCCCCGCGGACGGCTGCGGAGCGGCCGCGGGGCGCGGGGAGGATGAGCCGGAGGGCGATGCGGGCTGGAGGCGGCGCTGGAGGGCTGCGGCTGCGCGGGGCCGTGCGAGGCGGCGGCCTGCGCGTGCGCGGCGGCGCAGGGAACGGGGCCCTGGGCTTCGCGTACGACGGGCGCCGGCGCCTCGCGCTCCCGTGCACGGGCGTCGCCGTCGAGGAGTGCGGCCCGCGCTGCCGCTGCCCGCCCGAGTGCCCCAACCGCGTCCTCCAGCGCCGCCCCCGCCGCCGCCTGGAGGTCCACGCCCCGCCCCGCCCACCCCGCCCGGCCCGCGAGCGCCGCGCCGACCGCGGGGCGCGCAGGTCTTCGACGCGGGGGCGAGGGGCCTCGGGCTGCGGACCCTCGAGCCCCTCGCCCGCGGCGACTTCGTGCTCGAGTACGCCGGCGAGGTGCAGAGCCCGTACCCCCCGCCCGCCCGGGGGGCCGGTCCGAACGGGGCGGGGCGGCCGGGGCGCCCCAGGCCCTCGATCTCGAGGAGGCCGAGTTCCGCGCCCTGAGCGCCCCCGCCGGCCGCACGTACCAGGCCCGCCCCCGTACCCCCCCGCGTTCGCGTACCCCCTCAGAAGCTCTGAAGCGTCTCAGATGACAGTGGTGCCGTACGACGACCCCTCCGCGGCTTTCGTGATCGACGCGGGGGCCCGCGGCGGCGCCGCCCGCCTCGTGAACCACTCCTGCGAGCCCTCCCTCCGCACCGCCCAGGCGCCCGCCCGCCCGCCCGCCCGCCCGCTGCTCCCGCCTAAATCGGCCCGCTGAGGCGCCCGGCGCGGGGCGCGCGCAGGTGCACGTGGGGGGTACGGCGCGGCCGCGGGTGGGCCTGTACGCCCTCCGGGACCTCGCCCGCGGGGAGGAGCTCACGTTCGACTACGACTACGACCCCGAGGTGCGGTACCCCCGACCGCGCGCCTCGAGAGCGGGCGCGGCGCCAGCTCCGCTGATCATGAGCTGTGGCCCCCGGCAGCGGAACAGCGCGCGGGTGGAGGAGGCGGCGGGCGGCGGCGGCCCGCCGGCGGCGCCGTGCCTCTGCGGCGCCGCCCGCTGCCGCCGGCGCGTCCCCTGAGGGCCGTGGCTGAACGCCCTTCGAAAGGGCCCTCCCTCCGCCCGCTCCCGCCCCTCGGGCGGCGATGCGCCCGTGAGTGCCGTGGGGCGGCGATGCGCGCCTCTTCCGTTACGGCCCCCCGCAGCTGCGCGTGCGGTGCGCGTGAACCCGCCCTCGAGCCCGCACCTCCCGCCGCCGAGGGGCGCCTCCCGTGGGCCCCGGTCCAATCCGTCGCCATCATACCCCCCCCTCCCCCCCCTCTTCGACCCCACCCCACCACCCTCCTTGAACCTCGCAGCCGCCCACCGCACCCCCACCCCCAACCCTCACCTCCTAACCCCTACCGCTATCATGCCCCGCGCCCGACAGCGGCCCCTGCGCGCTCGAGCGCGCGCTGGCGCCGCTGGGCGCGCTGGAGCCGGCGGAGGACGGCCGGCCGCGGGGACCCGGGCGCGGGGCGGGTCTGGGGCTCTGGCATTATGGGACCTCGGCGAGGGGCCGGCCCGCGCCCCCCGCGCCGCCCGCCGCCTCCGCGCCCTCCGGATCCTCCCCCGCTAGCGCTGGGACTTCCTCTTGCTCTGATCATGAGGCCCTGGGGAATTCGCCGCTCGTCGGCTCCAAGCCGGCGGCACATATATGCTATAAATGCATTGTACATGTATGCGTAAATTAAACTTGATCACGATCATACCTCGCTGCATGACAACTGCAATCAGCGGTCCAAAATCGGAAATTGACACTCACGTCTCCATGCATAAATATAAGCACAAGCAACAGCAAAGAATAAAAAAGGAATACATCATATGCATGCATCATGGCATATGAACGATATAACTAAGTTGTTCTTTGAAGCTTGTACACACAGTTATCAGCCATGACTCCAAAATCGGGTGCACTAATCGATTTCGAGATCGATGGAGAAATTAAACTGGACTGTAATACGGTAATACGTACAGCTGCTGCGCGCGGGACGTCGACGTCAACGCCATGGCCAGGCCGCGAGGCACCGCAGGCGCCATTAACATTACTAGGAACTAGGAGTGCGACTGAATATAGACATGTCGCGGCGAAGTTCGAGATTGAAAAATGCATGCCGAAAAATTCGCGCCGTACACATTTAATCGCTATTCTCTAGGTCTAGATCTATCTACAGCTGCAGCTATAGCTATATACATCTACACATCGAACTGCCAAAAAGGCGCGAATTTCTTTCAAATGCGTTGCAAAGATCGAAAAGGTTCAAGCGAAGAGCAATGTTGACGAGGGCCAGGAAACGCCTTCTTCAGAGGGCGTGGGCGGCGGGGACGGACCAGGATGGCACGGGACGGCGGGCGCCGCGGGAGGCGGGGGGATCGGCGGCGGCGGCGGCGGCGGCGGCGGCGGGGACGGCGAAGAGGGCGCCGTCGTCGGCGCCCGGGCGCTGGTCGGCGTCCGACGAGGAGACGGAGCCGCGGCGGTCGACCCAGGCCTTCGGCGCCGTCACCGCCTTGCCGCTCGCCTCGGGGGCCGCCTGCAGCTGGGGCGGGGAGAGGCCCAGGGCGGGGCCGGGCGAGCGCGGGTCGAAGGTGACGCCGGCGCGGCACGCCTCGCGGAGCCCCGCCAGACGCCTCATGCGCCCGTGCTCCGCCGGGAAGTAGGCCTGCCCACGTTTGAGAGACGAAAGGCGGGCGGGGCGAGGGCCGGGCGGGGCGCACGGGGTAGACGGAGTAGTGGGCGGCGGCCTTCTCGAGCCAGGGGAGGGCCTTCTCGAACTTGCCCAGGAAGTAGTAGGTCTGGCCCAGCTGGCGGCGGAAGAAGGCGGTGAGGGCGGGGCGCGAGATGCGAGGGTTCAATTGTGCACGGGGGCGCACGCGGTAGAAGGAGTGGGCGTCGAAGCAGACGGCCAGGCGGGGCTTCGGGCTGATGTCGGTGCGGTGCAGCACGCGCAGGCACCACTTGATCACCCCCGCCAGGTCCTCCCTTCGAATGCACGGTCAGCCGCGACGTCGACGTTCGCGATCGCACGGACGCAAACGACGTCTGGCGTGCACGCACAGGGTCCAGGGGCGAATCTTCTGGGCTCCGGGCTGCTTCAGCGCATTGTGGATGGCCCTCTGCGCGCGCGTCGGCGGGAGCCGGGGGCGGCGCAGGAGGAAGAGCCTCGAGATTTCACGGGAGGGCGGACCGTGGTGCGCATCGAGTCGCCCCAGATGTCGTTGTCCTGGTGCGAGTACCCGTGCGTCGTGTGGATCACCTCCGCAGCCAGTCGCGACGCCTGCCGCGCCCCGCGGGGCCCCCGTGAGCGGCGGCCAGCCGCAGGCGCCGAGTCGGACGCGACAAATGTTAAACAGCGAATTTCGCGCGCACCTTCAGGGCCCCGCGAAAATCGCCGATGTGGAAGTAGGATTGGGAGTTGAGCCAGTGGCAGTTGTGGAGGAGGGCCCGCGCCCCCTCCCCCATTGCGCTGATCAGCTCCGCCCCGCGCGCAAAGTGCCGAGTCGCCAGCCGCGCCCGGCCCCGCAGGCTCGCCTCCAGCCCTGCACATGGGCCGGCGTCAGGCTTAGGGCCTCTCGAGCCGAATTTCGGGGCGCGAACTCGAAAATCGGGCGGACCCATGTTGGTGATGGCGACGGCCTCGCCCCAGGCGTCATCCGGGCTGTCGCCGCAGAACCAGTACATCTTGGAGGCGAAGTGGCCGCAGAGCTCCCACTTGAGGGGCACGAGGGTGAGCACGTAGGTGAGGTCGGCGAGGATCGTCGCCTCCTCGCCCGAGGGCGAGAGCCCCGCCCGGATCAGCGTGCTCCACGCCTCAAAGTCTGCGCATGCCCGGCGCGCGAGAGCCTCCCGTCAGCTCCCACCGTCCGACCCCGGCGCGCGCGCGGGGATCAGAGGGGCGGGCGCACAGAGCTCGGCCGCGGCCTCCGCCCCCGCCTCGCTGGGGTCCGGCCAGGCGTGATACTGCGCGGCTCGAGTTCAGCTCGAGCGGGGCCAGGCGTCGACGTCGGCACGGGCGCCGTTGCCGGTGCCGGGGCGGCGCACGGAGAATGCGATGCGTGCGCGCCAGATGGTTGCGTGGACGTACAGCCGCGCGTCCTCCGCCAGGTGCGGCTGCGCGGCGGCACGCGTACGGTGCCACGGCGCCGGTAAGATTATGTTGCAACGTTAACGCCGGCGCGGCGCGAGGCGGGGGCGCGCGGCGTGCCTCGAGCAACGCGTGAACGTGGTCGAAGAGGGGAACCATGTAGTCGCAGTCGACGGGGCTCAGGTCGGGCGCCCGCAGGCACCGCCACTGCCGCCCGTACGCGCGTGCGTCAGCAGCGGATTCCGGGCCGGGAGCCGAGGCCTGGGGCGGGTGGCGGAGGGCAGCGCACGGGGCCGTTGCAGACTTCGAAGAGGTGCCACACGTGCACCGCGATGAGCGAAGCGTCGTCCCTGCGCCGCCGCGTTAGCCGGCACGGCCAGCGGCCGGCGGGCGGGCAGAGGGCCGAGACAGCCGAAGGCGCACTTTGCTGCGCAACTGGCGGACGTGGCTGCGAGGATGGCCTTGTGCCAGGCCGCCGTCACCGCGTTGACCTGGCGGCGGAGCGTCCGACGGTCGGCCTCGATCGAGAGGCACGCGGCGCGAATCGAGCTCGAGTCGATATATATCGCGGCCTTCAGAACCAGTGCGACTCCGGATCCGGGATCCGGTGCGCATGCGCACCAGCGCGGCGGAGCCGATGAGGCGCAAGTCCTCCAGGGCTGCCCGTGCCCGGAAGCGGCCTGCGCGCACTCGTCAGAGGCGCAACAATTGCGAGCCCCGGGGGCCGCGAAAGGCCTAGGGCAGCCCGCACCGTCCAGGGTGGAGAAGAGGGGAGTGTCGAAGAGTTCGGCGGAGCTTAGGGCCTGCGAAAATGTGTGTGGATCGGACGCGTCAGAGGACCGGTATATATACGTAGCTAGGCGTTTGCTAGAGCGTGCGGCGCACGGCGGCCAGGTCCTCGCAGGCGCGGAGGACGTGCGTCGAGGGCCGGTCGCTGGCGGTAACGGGGTGCTTCACGCCGGCCGCCTGTGCGCAGGAGCGCACGGCGGCGAGCGCCGCGCGGAAGAAAATCGTCGCCTCCTCCCGCGCCGCGTCGCTCCCGTGCCGGTACGGCGGCGCCAGGCTGTTCCGAGCGAACGAGCGGATTTGCGGTCGAATGTCGGGCGTCCTCGCAGCGGCGGCCGTCGCGGCGCTGCGCGCGCTGCGCGCGGTTGGCTCAATTTTCGCACCGCGCGCCGCGCGCGAAAGGGCTGGGCGGGAGCGGGGCGCACGAGGGCGGCTCGGGGATGACTTGGAAGAGGTCCGAGTCGTCGGCGTCGGGGTCCATGTCCTCCAGCCCCGGCCCCGCCGCCGCCGCCGCCGCCGCCGCCGCCGGCCCCGTCGCCTCCTCCCGCTCGAACCCCTTCAGGCCCTGCGCACACGATCCGATTATCGGGAGCACTATGATCAGCGCCGGCGACACGCCGCGTGCAGCGGCGGGGTGTCGAGTGGGCGCGCCTGGAACATGGTGGAGAGCTGGTCGATGTCGGTGTCCGGCACCGTCACGTCCACATCTGCCGGCGGCGGCGGCAACGGCGGCTCGCCCTCCGCCGCCTCGGTCTTCACGCCGCCCGCGGGGCCACGCGTACGTGAGCTCGATCGCAAGGTCCGGGGCGGCCGCCGCGGCGCGCGCGCGCGCGCCGGCGGCGCCGGCGGATCGTCGGACATATCGTGCTCGTGCTCGTCCGAGCCCGCGGTGAGCGCCTCGCGCTCAATCTTCGCGACACGCGCCTCGTCGTCCGAGTCCGAGTCGCCGCTGCCACCGCCGCCGCGCATGGGGCCCATGTCCACAGGCTGCTCCGCCGCCCTCTTCGGCGCCTTCGCGCGCGGCGACGGCAGCGGCAGCGACGGCTCCTCCGACTGAGCGCGCCCTTGCGCCGATGAAGACGACGTCGACGCGCCCTTGCGCTGCGGTGCCCTGCGCGCGACCGGAAGCCGCGGCTCGGCGCCGATTGCGATGTCGGGCTGAGCGTGCGGGGCGCCGGCGGACCTCTTGGTCACGTGGACGGTGTAGAAGGCGATAAGCGCGCCATCCAACGCCTCCACGGTCAGCCTGCCGGCGGGGCGCGAATCACTTTCCAAAAAGGCTATCCAAGCGAGGGTGGCCCGGGCGCACCTGAAGAGAGTCGGGGGGCGCCGCGGCAGCTGGTAGCTCGCGATCTCAGGCCCTGCGGGGCGTGTCAGCGCTGTTGGTGGGCCCCATCGCAAGGGGGTGGCCAGCTGCTGAGGCCGGCGCACGGAATCCGAAGCCGTCGGAGGTGCAGCCGTCCCCTTGGAAGGAAAGGACCACGGAATCGGAAGGCGGTCCGAATTTGTAGCCGTTCCTGAAGCGCAGCAGCGGTTCCGGCGCTGTCGCCGCCGACTCTGGCAACGGCCGCGGCGCGCGCGATCATGAGAAGGCGCGCGCGGGCCTCGGGCGCAAAGATCGGCGAGGGCGGCCCACCGGCGAAAGCGAGCCGCACTCGGACCGAGGCGCCCGCCCACGACCCGCTGCCCGCCACCGCCTGCAGGCGATACTCCCTGGCCAGAGCGCACGTCGTCATTCGATCGATATCGGGAGAAATCTCTCAAGGGCGAATGCATATGCACACGGCAATCTTTAAAGAAAATACATGCGGTTTAATGTTTCCAAGATTGAGGGGGGCGCGGATCCGGATCCGGACCTGGAAGCGATGAGTACAAGGTCCGCGCGGTCCGCGTACTCGCCGGTCCTCGGTGTAGCCTCCGCCGGCTCCGGCGGGCCGCCTTTCGCGTCCTGGGCCGTCGCTCGCGATCAGAGGCCGGACATAGAAACAAACTGCCTGCCTTACATATATATATACTTTTAATTTTGCAACTGCAACGCACCCGGGCCTTCCTGCAGAGGAGGAGGGTGAAGGGCTGGGCGACTGGTTGCGGCTGGAGCTGGCCATGCATATGGCCGGCCAAGGGTAGAAGCTCGAGGCCGAGATCTAGAGGCGCTGCAGCCTGCAGCTGGGGAAACAGGGAGAGTTCGGGATCGACCAGGGCGCCGAGGGCCCGGAAGTCGACGTCGCCCCCGACGACCCCGAACGGATGCGGAACCGGCACCGAGTCAAGCAAGAAGCCGGGCGGCACAGCCGCTGCGCCTGACACCTCGAAATGCAAGCCGGGAAGAAGAGGGGCCTGCGAGGGCCACGGCCCGCAACCGCCAGGGGGCTGATCGACGTACATACTGTCGCGATTATCTGTAGCCGGCTGCGGCGAGCTGTGCTACGACGGGCGCCCGACAGTCGACGACGCTGATTATTATTATATATAACGGCACGGAGGCCGCTAGCGCTCTTGGGATGTAGATCCAAATTAAAGTTGCAATCGCCGCAGTGCACGATGATCGACCGAGCATATACGTATGCACATGCGTACTCCGCCGCACGGATATTTTCACGCGTATAGATCACGCGCCGCTGCAGCTCCTGATCGCGATTTACGATACAGTTGCGAAAGATGAGGCGATGAGGAAATCGCTAGCTATAGCGCTTGATGATCAATGCGTCAACGCTGATGTGAGAGCCCTGCTCAGCGGCTCTGGAGTCTGGATCTTCTAGTTACTATAGCAATAGACTCTGAGATCTGCACGCTGCCGACAGGCAACCTCGAGCGCTAGCTGAAGCTCGAAGTGACTCGCAGCTCCCTAGGCCTGACTCAGTAATGCGCGGCGGCAGCCGCGGGACGCCGGGACCCGGGAGCAGCCTCCGAGCAGGTTGCCAAGTTGAAGCTTCAGGGCTTTACGGTCTTTACCGCAGTATGTTCGTCAGACGCTTGCGCACGGCGCACTGCGGGCCTGCGGCAGCTGCGCATGCCATGCAGCCTGATCATGATGCATATGCACTGGCAGCACTGCAGCTGCGGCCTCTGCCAGTGTGCACTGTGCACAGGTCGACGTTACAGGTGTCACACTGTGACAGTGTACATGTGCACTGTGCAGTCTGTGCTAGCGCTGCCAGGCTGCTTAGTCTGTGCAGTATACGTACCGTAGACTTCCGAAGTTCCGTACTACGGTAGTATACGTACACTGTCACAGTGTAATACGGTACGCCGCCGCTACTACCGTCGGGCACTAAATTACTGCGGCGTTAATTAACGCGGTTTCAAAAATGGCACTAGCTCCTCTGAGCGAAATACCGCGGTACCAAATTAACGCGGGTTTAAGATTTTGAGGCTTGTATGGGGCAGTAAGTTTAGGGGGTACTGTATGGGGCGACTTCTCAGCTGCAGCAGCAAATTACCGCGGCACCAAATTACCGCGTTTTAAGAAACGCGGTTTCAAAAATGGCACTAGCTCCTCTGAGCGAAATACCGCGGTACCAAATTAACGCGGTTTTAAGATTTTGAGGCTTGTATGGGGCAGTAAGTTTAGGGGGTACTGTATGGGGCGACTTCTCAGCTGCAGCAGCAAATTACCGCGGCACCAAATTACCGCGTTTTAAGAAACGCGGTTTCAAAAATGGCACTAGCTCCTCTGAGCGAAATACCGCGGTACCAAATTAACGCGGTTTTAAGATTTTGAGGCTTGTATGGGGCAGTGAGTTTAGGGGGTACTGTATGGGGCGACTTCTCAGGAATCTAAGCTGCAGCAGCAAATTATTAAATTACCGCGGCACCAAATTACCGCGTTTTAACTTAGTAAGAAACTTTTGGCGCGTTAATTTGGTACCGCGTTAGTTAAGTGCCCGCGGTACTTAAGTGCCCTACGCCGGGCCTACGGAGTCGTAGTACGGACCCTACGGTAGGCCGGGCTACGGCGCCCGGGGCCGCCGTCGGCGAGGCGGCGGCGGCGCGGCGCGGCCGGCGTCCGGGCGTCCGGGCCGCGTCGACGTCCCTAGTTAAAAGCTAGTTTATGTCGCTATAAACATTTAATTAGCCTACCCCGGTAGTAGGCTTGTGTGGCCCACTATATCATGATATATCGATATATCATCATATATATCGTTCACATAATAATTGAATTTGGGGATGACATAAATAAATGCGCGTTATACAGTTTATACTCGTAGTACGTACTAGTAACAGCGCGTTAAAAATTAAGAATTCATGGCCCAGAAATTAGTACTAACGGGCCAGTAGTATTATACTAGTATACTAGTAGTACCCGGCCTGCCGACGAGGCTGCCGTTAAGTAGTGGACTCTGAACTTTGTGAGTCTTAACTAGTACTGGACTGGCCCCTGGGCCCTGGCCAATTGTTCACCGAAAAACAAAACTTTGAATTTAGAAATAGGGGTTCCAAAAGTGCATATTGAAAGATTACTAACGTTATAATTATTGAGTAACAGTAAGCAGACTCTCGATGTTGTTTTACAAGCGTCACCTTGATGGTACCAATAGATGGTTTGAAGGTCCTACCACCCCGCAATTATCACGTCAATATGACGTCATTCGTTGTTTTTCTGATTCGGCGAATCGAAAGAGACCGAAAACTCAAAAAAACTCACTCGAACTTGAAGGTGGCTCTCGGGGTTAACAGACCGTCATTGAAAACTCACATTCGACGGCGACAACGCGGTTGAACCGTTAACTTGAACCGTTGAACGCCGCCCGCGCGCGTCGACGTCCGACGGTCGCGAATCTCGCGATCGCGATCCGGGCCGGCCCGCGCGCGGCGCCGCGGGGCCGGCGCGGGCCGCCGGCCGCGGGCGGTCGCGGAGCGCAGCCTGGGCCGCTGGTAGCCCAGTACTAGTGGTAGGCACTGCTAGGCAGTGGTAGGCACAGTGGTAGGGTTGCCGCCGACTTGCCGGCCCGGAGTTCCCGGAGTCCGATCCGGGGCACTGAAACTCCGCCGGGCCGTACGGACTCCGGGATCCGGATCCGGGTGCACGTGGGTGGGCGGAACTCCGTACGGAGCGGAGGCCCCCATACAAAAACCCGGGTTCGAACCCTGCGGCGCCAGTCGCCCAGAAGGCCAGATGCAGAGCGTCATGATCGATATCAGCAATCCGAGCGCTACAATTAGCGCCGAGCAGCAGGAGCGATCCGATCGAGTTGCCAGACGGTGAGAGGCTGCGAAACATGCACGGCCAGCTGCAGGGGGGTTACGTATACCTGTGCATGCGTACCGTAGTATATATATACGTATACGTAGTACTAGTACGAGAAGGAGGTCGAGGAGGAGGAGGATATCGATGACGAATAGGATGTAGCTTAGTCCTTTGGGGGCCCTAGCTAGGCCTCTTACGTGCAGGGGGGCGCCTAGGCCTCCTTTCAGTCATTTTGTTAGGGTTCTCCGGTACATGCGGAATTCGAACTCCGTGCGGAATTCGAACGCGTACGTGCGGATGCGGAACTCCGCGAGCTCCACCCGGTCCGATGTCCGAAAGGCTTAGTCCCGTAGGCTCATCTCTCGACTTGACACAGATGGACACCTCAGTTATATCTCTAGCCATTTGTCTCGGTGTGTGCGAATTCATTTACGAACGTGCACGTGCGGAACTCCGGGTCAGTTCCGGTTCCGGGTGGTCTGCCCGGAACTCCGTGCGGAGCGGCAACCCTAGCCGCTTGGCGCCGAAAATGACGATGAGCACTACGTATACGTATACTGTAGGATTGCTTTTTTAGCCGATGTTTTTAATTGCCGTATATTGCCGAGAGGCCGAATTCGGCAATTTTAAGCCACGGCAATTCTCAGGGGGTAGGGCTCAATGGCCGCTTTTTGTATGGCGCCATAGAAGAAATCCAGAGTTTCGGCAATTTAGCGCCACGGCAATTCCGGTTTTGGTCGAATTCGGCAATTTAACTACGCGGCAATTTAAGCATTCCTACAGTACCGTACGTAGACTCCGTAGTACACGAAGTGAATTGAACACTGAATTCTCGAGCAGCAGCTGCAGCCCTTAATTTTATACTAAGTAATGTGCTGCCGCAGCCGCCAGTGCAGCTGCCACAGCCTGCCAGTGATCATGAGATCGTCGACGTCGACGTTGTCGCCCGTTTAATTTGCACGACCAAAAAAAGGCCGGGGGTACGGGGGCGGCCGGTGGCGTACCCCTTTCTGAGGCTTAAGGGGTACGCCCCTATCCCTGCCGCCCCAAATGGCGCGCCTGTCGCCTGCGCTTCGCCTGCAAGCAGGTCAACCGAGCTGAGTTGGGCGGGGGTACGGGGGCGGCCGGCGGCGTACCCCTTGCTGAGGCGTAGGCGGGAACTCCCTGTCCCCGCCCCGCCGAACAGCGCGCCCGTCGCCTGCGCCTTGCCTGCGAGCAGGGCAACCGGCCTGAGCTTGGACGGGGGTACGGGGGCGGCCGGTGGCGTACCCCTTTCTGAGGCTTACGCGGGTACGCCACTAGTGCTCTCCCCGCCCCGCTGAATGGTGAATTCGAACCTGTTGCCTGCACCTCGCCTGCGAGCAGGTCAACCGGCCTGAGCTTGGGCGGGGGTGCAGGGGCGGCCGGTGGCATACCCCTTGCTGAGGCATAGGCGGGTACGCCCCTCTCCCCGCCCCGCGGAATTGTGCGCCCGTCGCCTGCGCCTTGCCTGCGAGCAGGGCAACCGCGCTGAGCTTGGGCGGGGGTGCAGGGGCGGCCGGTGGCGTACCTCTTTCTGAGGCTTACGCGGGTACGCCCCTATCCCCGCCGCCCCAAATGGCGCGCCTGTCGCCTGCGCTTCGCCTGCAAGCAGGGCAACCGAGCTGAGCTTGGGCGGGGATGCGGGGGCGGCCGGTGGCGTACCCCTTGCTGAGGCGTAGGCGGGAACGCCGCTCTCCCCTTTTTTTTTTTGAGTTTTCCGTAGTTTATTAGGGGACAGAGCCCCTGGTACACAAAAAACATCGTTTTCTGTCTACCCTAGGCCTAGGTCTACCCTAGGCCAACTAATATACTTTAGCCTAGTCTACTCCCCACTATTGGGTCTCCGACTAGGCGCCCCAAGGGCTATACCCTATTGCGAGCCCCGCCCCTCTACCCTTGAGGCGGCTCTCTCGGAGCCTCCCCCCCGCGACGGGCCAGGGCCGGTCACGATGGGGTGGGGTAGAGAGGTGGCAGGGGGCTGGGGCCGGGGAGATTGTTGGGCTGGCAGGCTCAGGGTTTAAAGCCAAGCGGCGAGATCCCAAAGATGAGAAGAGAGAGGAGGAGATCTCCGCGGTGGTACCTCACGTGTTCCCGTGCAGGACAGAGGAGCGGGCGTGGAAGGCGGTGGAGGTGGCGGTGTCGGTGGAGCGACAGGGAACAGATGGGACAGGTTGCTGGAGGGGCGAGATGGGGAGGGTGGAGCTGGAGAGCCCGTTTCGAGAAGAGGAAGGGTGGAGGAGGGGAGGGTGCGGGGGAGGAGGCTGGGGTGAGGGCCGGGCCTCTTCGGTGGGGAGGGCGGGGCGGCGGCCGGTCTTGTGGGGGAGGCCGGTCTTGAGGTTCGGGAAGAGGCTCGGGCACAGCTGATGCGGCTGCGGACGACGCTCCATCCCGCCGCTGGGCGTGACCATGAGCAGCAGCAGGGGTGACGGAAGCTGCTGCAGCTGTTCTAGATCTGCGGGGGCGAGGTCCGGGTCCGGAATTATTGCCTCGGGCTGCACGGAATCCCGCCGACTCTTGAATTTCTCGAAGGAGGCGCGGGCGTCGCGTCCGCACTGTTGCCGTGCCGTCGGCTTGTGCCACTGGTGTGTCAGGCGGGGCACTTGCGTTGGCGGACTGTCCTTTGGACTCTGGGGCCTAGCTATAGAGGTGTCGCTGACGGCCGACGGGCGCGGGCGGGGTTGGAAGAAGGTGCGGATGTCTGCTCGCGAGTTCCGGGCCGCAGGCCTTGGGGTAGGCTGCGCGCTCAGCGGGGGCCGGTATTGGGGTTCCGGTGCGGGCGTGACTATTTTGGGCCTGGATGGGCCTGCAATGGCTTCATCTTGGGGGGCGCGGTCTGTCTCGCTGGTTTTGGGGGGCGACACTGGAGCGGTACATTTTCCTTTGCGTTTGTGCTGCGCCAGGGCTTCGGGGGAGGCAGCAGCGTAACCGCACCGGCAGCTGAGGGGGGCATCCCGTGGCAGTTCTCCCGGGGCCAGCGCAGCCACCGGTATTGCCCGGGGCTGCTCGGGCTGGGAGGCGGTGCTCGTGGGCGCCTCCGTATCCAAGGCCTGCGAGCCTAGAATCCGAGAAAGAATGAGGCCGCGCCAGGTGGCGCAGTTAGACACAGTGCCCGTGAAGGAGGGTGTGTAGGCCGTGGGGTCATGTTCCAGAGCACGGACAAGTATTTCGGCGAAGGCACAGACGAAAATCCCGCAGTTGAAGCGATCGTTTTGGGCCGGGATGGGGAATCGGGTGGCTGAGGGGAGGGGCCAGGTGAGAGCGTCGTCGGCGCCGGTCGAGGAGCCTAGGGCTGCGCATTCGCGCTCCATGTTGAGCCATTTTAGGAGGGGCAGGAGTTGACGGCGGGCCTCTTCGGGGCCCGGGAGATTGTATCCATCGTATAGTTCAGCACGGCGAGCACGGAGATGGAGGGCTGCAAGGATCCAGTGGCCCGGGGTGTGGATAGGGAAGAGTAATAGGTCATAGTCAAAGACATTAATTCCGCGCCCAGCGGTGCGACGGCGCAGGCGGGCGCTGCCCGCCGGCGTTATTGTCTGGGGAATAGCGGCGTAGAAAGTGTGCGGGAAAAGTAAGACGCGTCGGCGAGGGTTAATTTCTCCGCTCGCAAGAAGGTTTAGTCGGGCAAGGTAGTAGTTGATGACGTCGGCGTTCACCCAGGACGAGCCGTTCAGCGTGGCTAGGTCATGGAGCGATACGGAGGCACTGCCAAACAGTGCAGCGGGGCCGCTGCGGGCTGCCGGGAGCTCTCGGACTGCGCTGTTGGGTAGAGCGCGGGTAGGGGAGCGGCGTACTTGGGCCCAGGCGGCACGTAATGCAGGTGGGGACGGCGGAGCCGGCCACCCTGCATTACTGGCATTAATATTGGTGATGCTGTTAGCAGCTGCCGGCCTAGCTACAGGTCTAGGTCTCGGGCTCGAGCTCGGGGCGGCGGTAGGGGGCACCGGCGTTGCGGGTATCGCTGTTGTAGGGGGGGCCGTGGCCGGCCACGGTGCTGGGGGAGCAGCGCGGGTTCGAGAGCGGCGCGACTGGCTGACTAATTGTAGGTCTGATGAGAGGGTGAGCTGGCCGTTGGGTATCCGTCGACGCGGGGCCGGGGCCACCACGGTCGAGGGGCTCGTGGGCTCATCCCTAATCCTGGCTGGCATCGACCTCGCCGGTGAGGGCTCAGCAGGGCGCGAGGGTCGAGGTGCATGAGTTTGGCGGCGAGTAATCCCGTGTCGGCGTTGCCAGGACTGGACTTCGCTATTGCGAGCCTTCCAGATTGCTTGGGTGTAGTCTATGATGGTGGCCATAATTGCGTTGGCGCATTTAAGCGCCGCCGGTCTACGTACATCTAAGTAAATCAGGGCAGGGATGAGGCTACGAGGAAGGAGGAGCCTGACGGTGTGGCGGGGAGAATCGCAGGCAAGGTCGGCGAAGAGTTTGCTGCCGAGGCTTTGCCACTGATCGGGCAGGCCATAGAGTGGCTGCGTGAGGTGCGAAGGAAGGGGGCCCGGCCGTTGGCGCTGACGCTCTGACCATCCCCAGTTTGCATCGTCAGCCAGTGCAAAGGCCGGGAACAGTTGGCGCAGCAACAGTCCGTCCTGGCGCAGGGCCGGGGGCAGCTTGTAGGCTGGGTCGCCAGCTGCAGCCGCATCGACTGCAGTTTTTAGGCGTTGAGACGATATGGTTTCGTACAATAGGTTGAATATCTTAGTTTGGGCTTCGATACGGAGGGTGCGTGTTGCTGGGCAGAGACCAAAGGCGTGGTCGTGGGTTTCAGGCGTCCCGCTAACGATAGGGGGGGGCCGCGGTGCCTGGCGTGCGTCTCGTGCGGCCGGGTCGCCGTTGGGGCCGTTCCGGATCCCACCGTCTTCCTCGGGGTCGGACGCAGGCGGCTGCCATGGCGGGGCTGGGGTGGGCCGGCCGTCTGGGCCTAGCACGGACGCGCAGCCTGCGCGAACACAGAGTCCATTTGGATTTATTGCACTATAGAGATGGGGAGCGTCCCGGGCACGTTCACCCATGAGGGGTGCGAGTCCGGAGCTGAATTTCGTGATTTGAGCAAGCCTCGCATTCAGGGGTGCGATGCATCGCGGGAGAGCCCTTTCTTGCGGTATTCGCGGGCGAGGCGCGCACGGTCGACCGGACTGCCCAAATGGCATTTTTCGGTTGCAAGGAGACGGGAGAAGTTCCGAAATTCGCACGTATTTTTTACGTGTGCTCGCGGGTCAGACTCAACTCTGTAAACTCTACGAATGTCGTAGTTCTCGTTCCAGCAGCGCGGGGGCGAAAAGAGTAGGACCATGTCAAATCCGCCAGGGGGAAAGACCGGCTCCCGGCGGGCGTGCCACGCGCGTTTTGATGCAACTGTTGCGGCCGGGGACGGGTCTTCGGGGTCAGATTGCCAGGCTGCTTCCTCAGGGTCAGCCCAGGAAGAAAGTTCCCGGCCGTCGAGTGCCTGCCGGGAGAGGTCTGCGCTGGGGTGCAGAGCCAGTGCCGCAGCGGCGAGGCGGTCGGCTCGTGCGTTGTCCCGATCAAATGCACGGTTTGGAACCCGTTCTTCTTCCACCAGCAGGGGCAGGCTTGGTAGTCCTGGTGTATGCTGACCTAGCGCAGCCCGGGCTTCGCGCCGCCTCTGTCGTTCTGCTCGCCTGGAGGCACGAGACGCTTGCTGCATTTGGTGGACGGCTCGGCGGGCGTTCCGACGGTGGATGTGGGCAGTGCCCGCGCGAAGGTGCTCGGAGATATAGTTGTAGGCGCCGGTTAGCGGGTTCGCGCGCCCTTCGTATACTCCCGTGCCGGGGCCATATTGAGCTATCAGTTCCGCCTCCGTAGGTTCGGGAGCGACCGGGTCTCGGTCAGAGAGGTAGGATTCGTATGAGTCTGCGTCTGATTCCGAGTCGTGGTCGGCCACTTCAGCGGGGGCGGCAGCCGGGCGCGGGCGGCGCCGAGTTATATATTCTTTCTGGTGGGCTTTGACTTTGACAAGACGTTCTTCGTATAGCATTCTGTCGGGTGCCACGGCCCTTGCTAGTGCAAGCCGGATGCACTGCACCTCAGCATACGCTTTAAGGTGATGGGAGTACGAGGCTCGAATGCAGCTGCGAAGGGTGGCGATGGCGCGATGCGAGACGTACTTGGAATAGTCCGCCATTGCAGTGAAGCTGTCAGTTTTCACTGTGCAGCCTTCGGGAGAGAGCAGCAGGGCGGACAGGACGGCGAGGAGCTCGCCTTTGTTATTGTTCACTGTGCCAGGACACGGGGCCACGAAAAAGTCGCTGCCGTCGGTCGGGATGGCGTCTGCAAGGCCGCGAAGTTTCGCCACCTGGTCAGTATCGACGCCGGTTGTGCCCAGCCGGTCAGCTAGTGCGTGAATTTGTTGACGGAGGGCTATCCCTCGCTGCGTGCGGGCAGCTTCGTCAGCTAGTGAGGCCGGGTTGCTCTCACGGGGCCAGACGCCAGCGTAGGCCGTGAGTGCAGCTTCTGAGGCGGCGTCCATGGTACTGGCATCCGTGGCTGCGAGTCGGCGCTCGCGGTCGAGCGGGAGGGAGGTGCGGCCGAGCTCCGCGGCAATCAGGTTCCAAAATGGGTCAGCATACTCTGACGATGGGATGCAGAAGTCGCTCAACTGTCGGCGTTGGGGGTAGGCCCGAGGCGCTGTCGGCGGGGGGACGGTCCCAGGGTCGCGAGCGGCGACTCCATCTGGCCGCTGGGGCGCCTCGTGATCATCTGGATCATAATTCCAGTCCTGTTCCCACGGGGGGAGGAAATGAGTGTCGCGGAACTCGGGCCACCACGTTATTTTATCTTCAAGGAAAATGCGAGCATGCTCGGCGACACGGCCTGACCGCGACTCGGGGACCAGGCTCTGAAGTCGGGCGGGTAGATGTAGGCTGTGTCTTCGGTCCAGCGGCACCGTTGGGAGGCCGGGTCTGAGTGGTCACATGCGCGGCGGAGAGCCTCTGCTTCCGGCGTTTTCGCTGTGAAGCGGCTGTCGCATTCTTTGGGATCCATTATGCAGCGGAAGAAGGAGACGGGTTCGCCGGTGGTGTCATATATGTGGTCCTCTCGGTCGTCCTGGCCTTTGTCTCGGCGGACCCAGTGTTCGAGCTCAACTAGGACGCGTTCTCTGCCGTCGTCAGCGTCAGTTGTCCGCCGGATATTGCAGATGCGTCCTAGATACGCTTCCGTTGTCCAAACGAAGCCGCCGACTTTGTACTGGGGCGAGAGCAGGCCGGCTTCAAGAAGGGTACGTTGGGCTGCAGCCGGATTTTGCGCAGGCTGCAGGTGCATGGGGAAGCGGAGACGACGGGGGATGGCGCGCGGGCCGACGGGCTGACATATTGCTCGGGTGAACGACGGGAACCAGGAGGGAGGTCTATTGAGTCGCTGTTTAATTTTCCCGCTGCCCCATAAGCTAATCCAGTCGAGCACACTGACGCCGTCGGGCCCCGTGACGTCAGCAGCTGTGAGGATATCGTGGCGCCAAAGGAATGGTGCAGCCTCACGCAGGAGGCGCGGGGGGAGCAGTGTTGTGAGCACAAAGCGGCGTTCGAGCTGCGGTGAGGCAGGGCCGGAACGAGATAGTCCTTGCCTGAGTCGAGTTTGTAGCCGGCGCGGGTCAGATTTCGCGCTACAGCTAGTGCAAAATTGTCTCTGTAGGCTGCGGGGCCCAGCTGTAAATTGGGGTAGCAGTATGGCGGAAGGGAAGCCCCAGTTGCTCCTGCGCTGCGAAAATGCGGTGCATGATATACGGGAGAAGCAGGGGGTGGTTCGTGCGGATGGTTTCATCGAGCACGTGAATGGCCAGCTGTTCGTCCTCCGTTCTCTTGAGGCCGTAGAAGCCTCGGCTCCACATGAGCGCGTTGGGCGTGGACCCCCTAAGGCGGGCATGATGTTTAGTGAGCGTCATCCAGAGAGTGTCGAGCTGGGCACATTGTCTCTCGGTAAAGGAAACAATCTTGCAGGCGTAAGTGATGCGAGGGAGAAGGACGCTATTTACTATGTATATCGTCTCTTTGGCGGTGAGTTTCTTACGCCTTAGTATCGCGCAGGCTGCCCGAGCTGTTGAGTATACAGCCTCAAATTGCCGCCGCCAGTCCAGATTTGCTGTCATCCAGACCCCGAGCACCTTGAATGGTTTGTTCGGCGCAAGGACTTTGTCGGCCGGTTCTTTAGCATCGGCGGGCCTAGTAGCGGGGCAGACGGGCGTGGGGAGACGTTGTTGTACGTAAATTCGGTTTTCTTCGCGTTGAGGGCAATATCATGTATCCAGAAGAATTCAGAGGCCAGGTCTGCGTGCAGCTGGATGCCCGGGCTGTACCGCTAATAAGTACGGTGTCGTCTGCGTATGCTTGCCCCGGCGAGGTCACCCGAGGCAGGCGCGCTCGCAGGCGTCGGGTGGGCGCGGGCAGGTTAGCGTCAGACGCAGAGGGCGGCGGGCCCATGGAGTATTGGGTGCTCTCCGCAGCGCTGACTTCGCGTAAAGCCGATAGAAATACGTCATAGAAGATGAGCCAGTGAATTGGGGACTCGGTTCCTCCTTGCGGGAGCCCGCACTCCACATCGAAGGGGTCAGTTGGGCCGTACCCTGTCGCGACGGACGCTGTACGTGATGTTGATATTTGTCCGTAGAGGCTTATGTACCGTTCGGGAATTTTTAGGCGGCGGAGTGCCATTTCCATGCTAGACCAGCTGACGCTGTCGTAGGCTCTGCGAATATCTAGCAGTAGCAGATAGATCGGTTTCGAGAATTGTTTTGCGTCCTCCAGTAGCGCGCGCAGCATGTACAGAGGCTCGTCGGTGGACTTGCCTCGAGTAAAGGCGAAGTTCGCGCCCTGTAATATGTCGTGTTTGCGGAGAACGCGCGAGAGGCGGTCAGTGAGGACTGCCGTCACGAGTTTCAGCGTGCATTCTTGGAGTGTAATGGGGCGGACATTGTCAGGGTGCCCATCCCATTCCCCGCCCTTGGGGATAAGACATATATTTCCGTGAAGAAGGGGCGCAGGGACAGACGAGAGTTTTAGGATCAGATTTACCGTAGTGAGGATTACCTGGCGGCACGTCGGGAACAGGTTATCGGGTTCTTGGAGCGGCTCCGGGTCCAGGCCCGCCTTGCGTAGTTCTTCGCAAGTTTTCTTTGAAAGGACCGGTGCCGTCCACAGCATTTTTATCATTTCGTGGGAAAATCCCGAGGGCCCCGCCGCACCGTTTCGGAGAGAGCCGATGATTCGGTCCAGTTCGGCCTCGCTGGTGGGTTCCATTAGGTACACATAAATTGCATCATCAATATCCTGGCGCGGGGAGTGAAGTCGGCGCCATATTGAGGCCTCCTGTGCACATGTACTAAGTGGCAGCGCGCCCGGGTCCCTGTTCGCTGTGAGTGGGCTACGCTGCCGTGTCCAGGCATGCATGTGATGGCGTGCGAACTGTTTCACTGCATCTTCATTGCCGTATACCTGATATTCTCCAGCGTGGCAGAGGGAGAAGGAGGTAATCGGCCTGCGTTCTGGGGCTTCAAGTGTTTGGCGGAGGTATTGGGCGAGGTCTGTCTTGAACATGCGCTGCGAGCGCTCTCGGTTTGCTCTGATTGTCGTGGCTTCGAAACGTTTAATGTGGGCCTGGACTTTGGTGTCCAAGGCCGAGGCCAAGTGGTGAAGCTTGGAAAATAGTCGAGCCAGCTTGGTTGTCGGGCAGAGAATGGCGGCGGCACAGGGGGTAGTGGGAGTTTAAGATAGCCTGACCGCTTGTCTATTGGGAGTTTGTCAAGCCGGCGGTTGTGATTTGAGATTGCCCTGCGCAGGTCAGAGAGGGAGTGCCGTACGCGGCGCGGCGTGGAGTCGATCCCGTGGCGCGCCGCTTCCCATGCCTTGCGCAGTTCCTGGCCCTCGTGAGCAGGTTGGATTCGGGGCGGCCGCGGCGGGAGAATTTTTGAGGGATTTTTGGGGGCGTAAAGATGCAAATACTGGCGATTGGCCGAGGTCACAGATGTGGGCGAGAGTGGATTTGAGGGCTTCGTGCAGGCGGGCTAGGCGGTCCTCTGGCGGGGTGCCGTCGTCGTCCTCCAGCGTTGCGAGTAGCTCTCGTACGCTAGCTGAGGACCCGGCACCGGCTGCTGTAGCTTTTCTTCCAGTAGTTCTTTGAAGCGAATTTTTGTGAGCGATGCCTGTGTCGCGTACTTGAAACGCGGGGGCCGGGCGAAGACGCTGGGGCCCCAGTTTATATTTGATGGCCAGGGCCGTTTACTGTACTCTGCAAGGAGTGGGAAATGGTCCGAGGGGAAAGGGGCGTTTCTAGGCGACGCTTGGGCCGCTCGAAGGGCGTTAGTCGCGACTTGGGATTGTAAGATGTAGTCGAGCCTGGTAGCATGGCGGAGCGTGCCATCTGGGGCGATGCCTCGAGGGTTGGGGTTGTCAGGAGCGTCAGGAAATATGAAGGTGATTTGGTCGTCGGTGCCCATGGCTGTGGCAGCGTCGGAGAGGGTCCAGTCGTGAAGCAGTTCATGCCACCAGCGGTGATCAGGTTCTCGTGTGGTCGCATATTGCCCCTGTCTGATTTTGCCCGTCTCGGGACAGAGGCAGCTGTTAAGATCGCCAAGGAGGAAAAAGTGCGCGCGGGGCGGAGCGCCCAGTCAGCGTACATGGTCGCGCGGAGATAGTCGAAGATTTTCGCACTTTCAGTAGACCGCGCCGTCCGACTTTCGCCGGGGGGAGGTACACGCTGGCGATAAAGATCTGAACATTATTTGCAAATCGAAGCTCACAGCCGGCACGCGGCCTGGCATTGTGTAGGTCTTAAAACAGTGCTTGGCCATATTTCTGAGAGAAAAAGGGTTACGCCGGAGCCGCGGGGGAGGCTCGATTTTGGCGGAGTTTCTTCTGCGAGAGGGGCGGGGTGGGCGGGGCTCGAGCTGGGAGCTCCTGAGCACTAGTTGTGCGCGTGGCCGAGTCGGCGTGCACGGACGTGAGCATGAGCCCCGATGTCACTGACCTGCGCATCGCTCTGACCGTAGCCTGGGTGCAGTTAAGTGATTGGACCCCTAATACGCTCAGCCCCCAGTCAAGCATATATTTCTGGATCTGGCCGACATGGTTGACGCTAGAGCAGGTGCGGGCGTTCCAGGTCGCGAGTCTCCAGTACTGGTCAGAGTCAAAGCGGCGGCGTATGATACCCGATTTTCGGTGAGTGCCCGCAGGTTTGGCTCCGAGGCGCTCGTGTGTAAACAGCTCGAGGGAAATAGCGTGCGGAGCAGCGGCGCGGGACGGCCGGCACCAGCGGGGCCAGGCGTGTTATATGCGGTCATGGGACTCTGGGCGGGTGGAACATTTTCTTGTGCCCCTGGTGCAGGCCAGACTCCAGGCCTGGGTTCTTCGCGGCGGTGCGCGGGGGCGGGCCGGATAGCGCTGTCGTTGGATGCCATGATGCCGGGCTCGCGCGTGATGCATGGGCCAGCATGGCCGGGTCAGCTTGGCCCGCCGCGGCGAGGGCCGAGCCCGCTGCCGCTGCCTGGCGGCGCCACCCCGCATTCGCATGTGAGCCTCTAGCGCTGTGGTCATGGCAGCTATCGGCCCGATTGACTGGTTGCTCCCGATTGGCGGGTGCACAATGAATGGCGACGACGACGTAGTGCCGGCGCTAGCGGCCGGTCCGGGAGGGCAGAAAAAATTCTTTTCTGTTCATGCATATGTCTTGGGGCCGGGGACTCGGACGGTTCGCCGGAGCCAGTGATCGAGCTCGCGGTAGGCGTCGCGGAGATTCGAATTCGGGTCGGGATCCAGCTGCAGCGCCGGCCGCGGCGTGCACCGCCGTGCAGTCTACAGTGCAGACCGTACACGTGCGGGCCACTGACAGTGAGGCTACGTATGCTATGCTGGCGGTAGCGCCGGCGGCGCACATACACAGTGTCATACTGGTACTAGTAATTGTAGTGGCGGTGGCGCTAGCTGTTGTGATTGCCTTGGCGTACCCATCTTTGGCAGCCCTAGCTCTAGATCGGGATCTGGGGCCTGCTAGGTCGTGATCGGGGGGCTGTTACTACTCAAGTTAAAGGTGGCGCCGGCGCCGGTGCGCGTGCCGGCGCCAGCTGTGTCGGTATCATATGCATTAGTGCTAGTGCAAGGCATTATAACTACTCGGAGCCGCGTATACGTATACGTACGTGCCGACGGCGCCGTCAGGTCGAGGCCGGCATCGGCACCGGTACCGGCGTCGGCGTCGTCCTCTGGCATCTTTGATCATGACAGGCTAGCCGGCGCCGGCGCCGTAGTACTAGTAGCTTCTGAGGTACAGGTCTGTAGCGGGGGCCGGCTTCGGCACCGGCCTCGGGCTCCTGGCTTCGCTTAGGGACTAGCTGTCGTGTTACGTATACAGCAGGATCCGCGGCCTGCTGGGGCCGAGTCCGGGAGGCAGCGGTCGGTGTCGTAAGAACAGGCTGGCGCTTCAGGCCGGTGGTGCAGTCATGATTAGACTGTTCTCCTAGCGTGGCTGTCGAGCGTGCGCGAGCCCGGGCTAGCCGGATCCGCACAGTTGATGGGTACGTTTTCCACCCACGTACCCCTCTGGGCCTCGCGTGCAAGTCGTGATCGGGTCTAGATCTACAGGGCCAGGTGCGCGTCCGGCGCGTATGAGTACGGGTGTTCTCCTTTGGGTCCCCCACTGGTACCACCGCTCTGCACCTGTTTAGCTCTAGCTCGAGATCTGGATGTTGTGACTTCGGCGTCGAGGTGTCCGTACATGACGGGACTAGAGCTAGCGCTATTACTGGTTCTGACGGGACTAGAGCTAGCGCTATTACTGGTTCAGGATCTAGGCGGAGGGGCTTGGCTGCCTTACTCTTAGCTTGCTGTGGCTCGCGGCGGTTGGCGCTGGAGTTGCAGCTAGCTCAGTACTGCCAGGGCAGCCGCTGCTGTCCAGGGCCGCCGCACCCCGGCCGGCGCCAGCCCCAAAGCCGCGGCCACCACGTGCTCCTCGTCCACCCTGCCGCCGGCGCCACGGCCTGGGAGTCCGCGCCCACCGCGGGGGGGCCATCCCGCCCCGGGCTCTCCCAGCAAAGCCGCCCCGGGGAGGTCGCCCCAGATGATGTCCACCCCACGGCCACCGCGGCCATTGGCTGCGCCCGCCCCGCCGCGGGCATCCCAGATGCCGGCTCCGCCGCGGGCTCCATGGGCTCCGCAGCCCCGCCGCGGCCTCCAGCGCCGCCTGCACCGCCCCAGTCGCCTCCGGGCCCTCCAAGTCCGCCACGGCCGCCCGCAGCCCCGCCGGGGCCCCGCCACGCGCTCCGCGGTAGGCAGCGTCCACATACAGTCCACCGCGCCCCTCCGCCCGACCCCCAGGTGCTTGCCCTCTGCAGCTGCCGGCTCGTCCCGGTTCCGCGGTCGAGGGGCTGGCAGTTGTGTCCCCCCGAGCTCGCCACGGTAGTTGAGCAGGGGCTGGTTGATGTTGTTGACGCTGGTGAGGAAGTGTGCCGCGCACATGAGGGCTTCGGACTGGGGGAGGGGGATGACACGTGCTGCCGGTAAGGATAATTATGTGAGATGGGGGGGGCTCGGGCGGAGGGGAGGTGGGGGGTACCACATCGTGGGTGACCTCGAGAATGATGACCTGTCTCCCCCGCGCGTCGTGGAGGTCGAGGGCTCCGGAGAGGGTGGGTGCGCCGTGAAGCCCATGCGCTCGCGCCTCGCCGCCCACTGTTCGTCATCTAGATCCAGCACACGGAGCTGGCGGCCACACCGGTGGAGTAACGCTCGGCGTCAACCATCGAGGCTTGGACACCCACCTCGATCTGCGGGAGGGAGGGGTAAGCGCAAGTAGGGGGGCTTTGCATGGGTAGGGGCGGACAGAGGTGGGGTACGGTCGGGTTGTCATGTACAGGACGCCGGCGGCCCGCAGGTCCATGATGAACTGCCGGTCCGGCACAAGCTGTGTGATGTCCAGCTGGCATTCGTTGCCGGGAAGGGGACATGCTCCTGGTTGGCGTCGGCGTGCCCACAGCCGGCGTGGGCCCGGCAAAGATGAGGACTCCGTTGAGGACATGCTTGCGGTCGTTGTTCCAGCAGAAGTCCGGGTCCGGGTCTTGGAAGCGGGGAGGGTGATGAGGGCTGAGTTGTTGTCTGCGGCCAGGAGGTAGCCAACGTTTGCCTGCCAAGGGAGGGAGGGGAGAGTCAGAAGGGGGTAAGGTGGTAAGAGCAGGTGGCAGGTCGGACCAGGAAGTTCTGCGCGGCCTGTGCGTGCGACGCCGGGATCAGTAGCGGGCTGTCGGGCCGTTCGGGCACTTGACTGCCAGCTCGTTGTAGGCCACGACGACATCGTTGGCCTCGTACGCGTCGGGGTTGATGCCAGACGTGAGGGCGCGGAGCACTGTGTTCTTCATGAAGCTCGAGAGTGTCCCCCTCTCCATCTTGCGGCACCTAGCTCGGCTTCGATCGCAAAGAACTCGGTGCTGGACGCGGGGGCGTCAACGTGGATGCCGACTGAGAGCGGCCCTGTTGCGCCAAGCACGGCGAGCGTCGCGAGTTGCGGCGTGACCGGTGTAAGGAGCTGGGCTGCGCGCCGAGCCTCCGTGATGTTGGCATACTTGATTGCGATGCACGGGCTGGACTCCTCGATCCGGTCGCCGCAGACCACGTGGCCGCAGCGGAGGGTCACAGCGCTCGTCGGCGGTGCTGGATTCTGGCAGCGGCGGGAGGGGTTGCGGAGTGCTGAGGGGTCCGGCACCCCGCCGATGCGGTGGTCCCGGATGCGGGCCCGGTCGGCTTGGTGTGCGGCGGCGATGCGGCCGGATCTCATTGACCACCGCTCGATCTGGAGGCCTTCCCGTCGGCATGTGGACCGTGCAGAGGCCAGGATCTCGTCGCGGGTGTCTTGCGGGGCGTCTGGGGGGACGAGTCGCGAGGCCAGGCCGTCGCCGAAGAGGCCAGATAGACCTTTGCAGTGTTAGGTCGGGTCCCGTGGCTGCTGCTGCCGGCTGCCGCCGCCACACGCCTCCGCGTACACGTTGCCGTCGCCTCCGGCCGGGGCTTGCCCATCGTTGTCGCCGCCGTCCTCCCCGTCCCAGTTGAGACGGCGTCCAGCACCGCCGGCCCAGTTTCCGCCGTCCCGTCCGCCTGGCCCGCCAGGCCCGTCGTTCCCGTCGCGTTGACCACCGTTGCGCGCAATGCGCTCGTCGTGCCGATCGCCGGCGCCGCGGGCCTGGCCGCCGTGTCCATCCCGTCCGCCGTGCCCGTTGCGGCCGCCGTGCTGGCCGGCGCGTTCACGTGCACCACCTACATGTACCCCCCCTGCGTCAGCGCTCTGGGCGCAGCCCGTGCATGGGGCGGTGTGGGGCCTACCCTGGCCACCCCCAGCATCGTCATCGGCGCCCTGTGCTCCGCCATGCTGGCCATCTCCATGCTGTACCCCCCCACCTCCAGCGCCACGGTCAGCATGCGCCTCTTCGATATCTCGGCCGTCTGCAGGGGCACCCACATGGTCGGCCCTCAGGCATTGGGCCCCAGCTTGCCAGGGCTCAGTGCGGTACTCACCGCGTTCTCGTGCATCCCCCATGTCGGCGTCACCCTCGGCGTCCCCTGCGTGGTGATCTTCGCCCTCGCCATCTGCGTGGGTGCCCGCCGCATTGGTGATCTGGGTGTCCCCCCCGCAGTATTCGGGGCAGTGCTCACGCTGGCCCATGCCGCCGTGTTCATCGTTGCGGTGTACCCCCCCCTCTCCAGCTCCACGGTCAGCGTCATCGTCTCGGTCGTCATCTCCTACGATAGTGCCCTCATGGTCAGTCCTTCTGATTGGAGGACGGTCGCTAGCACGGGGGCAGGGGCGGTGCGGACTCTCGTTCTCGTCGTCGGCGTCATTAGGGTCGACGTCGACGTCGTCGTCGGCATCGTTGCGGTTCCCGGCGCCCCCGTTCCGGTGTCCCCTGTGGCCCTCGTCGTCGCGTGTCGCCTCCAGGGTTCGCTCCTTGCCTCCGCCGGCCAGTCCGCCGTCGCCAGCTGCGCCTTGGCCTTGGTTTCCGTCACCCTCAGCTTGCCGGCTGCCTCGTTCGCCCCCCTCTTCGCGATCGCCACGGTCTTGGCCCCCGCCGCTGCGCCTGCCGCCGGGCGCCTGATCGTCGTCTCCCTGCTGAGCGTCCTCATATTCACTGTCCGAGTGCTGATCGCGGTGCTGCTGGCCGCGGTGGCGATGGCGCTCGGGTGACGGGGATGGCGGGCCCCGCCGGGGCCGGGGGGCGTTCTGCGGGGCGCCCTCGAGTTCGCCCTGGCGCCGGCGCCGCGCGCATTGGTTCTGGGCAACGCCATCGGCGGGTGGGTCGTGAGCGGGGCGCACGGGACTGGCGACCAGCGCCACTGGGGGGTCATCAGCTGGGCGGGCCCGGGCCTGTGATCGTTTGAGTGGGGCTGGGCGACTACAGCAGGGCAAGAGGGCGGCGGGGCTCACTGGCATGGGCGCCGGGATGGGTCTAGAGCTCGACGAGCTCGGGAGTGACGCCGCGGGCACCTGTGATGGCCCAGCGGCAGATGCGAAGTACTGGCGGAGGTCGTTACGCTGCGGTTTCGCTTTGTGAGGGCGACTGGGGGAGGTGCCAACCGGGTGCCGGGGAAGTAATGGGCGCACTGCTACGGGGCCGACGGCGCCAGCCTCGCCGGCGCCTTGTCCGCGGCGTGCTGGTTGGCTGCCACTACGTGCGCCGGGCCGGGCGGCGTCCGATTGGTCCGGATTCTGCACATGAAGGGAGGTATGAACGGGTGAATCGGTGGTTGCAGGCGGGAGCGTCAGGTTCCGGACCATTCGGGGGTTGCCATTTCGGTTTGGCGTGTCGCCCGGCCTGTATCCACGCATAGACTTCTCCGTGTGGCGGCGGGACGGGGTGGCCGGCTCTGCCGACTGCGGGCGTTGTCGCTTCGATCCCGGCCCGGTTTCCGGGCCACGGCCAGTTCGGGGGTCAGCCGCCGCGTTGGGGTCGTCGTTGCTGTCAGCATCGTCGTCAGGCGCCATCCGG